>JARJLU010019607.1:0-34073 GCA_030272975.1 Sparidentex hasta | reverse complement strand
GCCGAATTCTCCTCTCCAGTACCCTGGAATAGACTTTCCCAGGGAGGCTGAGGAGTGTGATCCCCCGATAGTTGGAGCACACCCTCCGGTCCCCCTTTTTAAATAGGGGGACCACCACCCCGGTCTGCCAGTCCAGAGGCACTGTCCCCGACTGCCATGCAATGTTGCAGAGACGTGTCAACCAAGACAGCCCTACAACATCCAGAGACTTGAGGTACTCAGGGCGGATCTCATCCACCCCCGCTGCTTTGCCACCGAGGAGCTTCCCAACTACCTCAGTGACTTCGGCTTGGGTGATGAATGAGTCAACCTCCGAGTCCCTAGCCTCTGCTTCCTCTATGGAAGACATTTCAGCGGGATTGAGGAGATCCTCGAAGTATTCCTTCCACCGCCCGACAATATCCCCAGTCGAGGTCAACAGCTCCCCACCTCCACTGTAAACAGTGTTGGTGGAGAACTGCTTCCCCCTCCTGAGGCGCCGGATGGTTTGCCAGAATTTCCTCGAGGCTGACCGATAGTCCTCCTCCATGGCCTCTCAGAACTTTTCCCAGACCCGAGTTTTTGCTTCCGCGACTGGCCTGCCGGTACCCGTCAGCTGCTTCAGGAGTCCCCCGGGCCAACCAGGCTCGGTAGGACTCCTTCTTCAGCTTGACAGCATCCCTTACTTCCGGCGTCCAACACCGGGTTCGGGGATTGCCGCCAAGACAGACACCGGAGACCCTACGGCCACAGCTCCAGACAGCCGCGTCAACGATAGAAGTGGAGAACATGGTCCATTCGGACTCAATGTCCCCAGCCTCAGGTCCAAGCTCTTCCGGAGGTGGGAGTTAAAGACCTCTTTGACAGAGGGTTCTGCCAGACGTTCCCAGCAGACCCTCACAATACGTTTGGGTCTGCCAGGTCTGTCCAGCTTCCTCCCCTGCCAACGAATCCGACTCACCACCAGGTGGTGATCAGTTGACAGCTCAGCCCCTCTCCTCACCCGAGTGTCCAAGACATACGGCCGGAGGCCAGATGACACGACCACAAAGTTGATCATTGATCTCCGGCCTAGGGTGTCCTGGTGCCATGTGCACATATGGACACCCTTATGCTTGAACATGGTGTTCGTTATGGACAAACTGTGACTAGCACAGAAGTCCAGTAACAAAACACCACTCTGGTTCAGATCGGGGAGGCCGTTCCTCCCAATCACACCCCTCCAGGTAACACTGTCGTTGCCCACGTGAGCGTTGAATTCCCCCAGAAGAACGACGGAGTCCCCGGTTGGAGCACTCTCCAGTACCCCTCCCAGGGACTCCAAGAAGGCCGGGTACTCTACACTGCTGTTCGGCCCATAAGCCGAAACAACAGTGAGAGACCTATCCCCGACCCGAAGGCGCAGGGAAACGACCCTCTCGTTCACTGGGGTAAACCCCAACACATGGCGGCTGAGCCGAGGAGCTATAAGCAAGCCCACACCAGCTCGCCGCCTCTCACCGCGGGCCACTCCAGAATAGAAGAGAGTCCAGCCTCTCTCAAGGTGTTCGGTTCCAGAGCCCAGACTGTGCGTAGAGGAGAGCCCGACTATCTCTAGTCGGTATCGCTCAACCTCTCGCACCAGCTCAGGCTCTTTCCCCCCCAGTGAGGTGACATTCCATGTCCCCATGGCTAGAGTCACCATCCGGGGATTGGGTCGCCGGGGCCCCCGCCCACGACCGCCACCCAAATCCCACTGCACCCGCCCCTTCTGAACCCTCCTGCGAGTGGTGAGCCCACAGGAGGTCGGGCCCACGTCGCTCCTTCGGGCTGCGCCACCAGCCACCAGGCGCTCGCCTGCGAGCCCCAACCCCCTGGCAGGGTGGGGCCCCGGCAACGCCAATCCGGGTGACGTAAACATCCTTGATCTTGGTTCTGTCATCAGGGGCATTTGAACCGATCTTAGTCTGACCTGTCACCTAGGACCTGTTTGCCTTGGGAGACCCTACCAGGGGCATTAAGCCCGGACAACGTAGCTCCTAGGATCATTCAGGTGCTCAAACTCCTCCACCACGATAAGGTGCCGGTTCAAGGAGGAGTATACTGTAAGTTGCTTTGGACAAAAGTGTCTAATAAATGCCCTAAAATTTAAAATGTAAATGTAATTAAAGCTGCTAGCAGGGATGAACAAGCCCTTGCAGTCCAAGCGCATCTGGGAATGCTGCAGTTGGGGTACATGGCAAATCGTATGTATAACAGTTTTACTGAACCTTCTTAGCACATCCAAATCTCCAAATGTTGAGGGGACATTGCCCTGTGAAATATGTCAAATTAGCAATCTAGGGATTTTTTAATTTTATTTTGCTCAAATAAAATTGAACTGTATGTATTTCTACTCAATTAACTAATTAATTGTTATTTGAAGTAACATTTGAAATATATTACAATCTCATTGTTGTGGAAGAAAAGATAATAGTAATCATCAAACTTTAATGTAGATGATAAAGAAATGGTGAATGTTGGCTTTTTTGTGTAAAGTGCTTGTAGTCCAGGTTGCAAACCACACCAGGAAGAATGTTGCATTTCATACTGAAGTATCCCATCACACCAGGAGGGCAGACTCTTGGGGTTTCTATGAGAAGACTTTTTTTGAATTAATTAATATAAGGTCATGTGTGTTTTATAATTCATGTATGATGATTTCTATATTGTAATTTATCATTTTGCACCAAAAAAATATTCTGACAGATGTTGTAGCTGGCCAGAACGTATGAGAAAATAATCAGTTTTTGAAAAAATTATAATGTGCAAAAAAGAATCTTCTGAAAATTTATTTTATTGAAACATTGTTCTGTCACATCTAAAAGTAAAATTGATTTTTACAGATGAGTACTTTTTTTTTTGCTTACTTTTTGAAAGGTAGTGTGTTATCTTATGTTCAGGAAACGAGAGAAAGTCTAGAAATCTGTGATGAAAAAGCCGTCATACATCATAGAGGTCAACATGCACTCATCCTTTGGATAATGAATTTTTTTGAGTGAAATTATAGATTCATATAGTTTTTCTTGTTTCTGTGATGTAGCATAAATAGACTCAAGCTCAGTTTTGTTTTGCAATGCTGTCATTTATCCCACAGTGTCTGTTTACAGAATGTTGGCCATATGGGAGTCTGACTGTAGGATTTGAAATGTAACAATGAGCCTGATAGTTTTTTTAAACCAAGGGTAGAGAAGGGCATAGATTACAGGGTTTAGACAGGAGTTAATTTACATCAGAAACATCATGAAGACCTCAGTTTTAGAACCAACCAAGATTTCATGGCCTACAAGAGACACACAGTAATATGGAGAGTAACAGATCACAAACACAACTACAAGGATACCAAGTGTCCTGGCTGCTTTAATTTCAGATTTCTTTACTTGACCAGTCTTCAGTGAGACAGTTGCAATTTGGGATCGCATGGCACAAGCCTGAGACATAGCCACCACAAATACTCTCATATACAGAACTATGATGACAGTAATGGGAATAATGAAGCTGACAACAAGATCAACAACTCCTGTAATGTTGACCACGCAATCCCCATTGCAAGAATTATACCTGCCTGGCTGCTTCAGGTTATCATATAAAAGGAAAATGCTGTAGACAACAGAACAAGTCCAACACAATAAAATACATATTATTGCAAGTCTTTGAGTGACTTTGTGTAATGCAGATGATCACAAATAGCAACATAGCGGTCAACAGATATGAGTACAGTGGAACCCCGATTTACGAAATGAATTCGTACCAGAGGGTCTTTCGTAAGTCAAAATTTTTGTAAGTCGAAGCACCTTTTTCCCTATAAATAGCCTAATTCGTTCCAGGCCCCCTACAAGTCGTGTATTTCTTCTACAAATATGACTTAATATTTGAAAAAAACACTAAGAATATTCCAAAATACTATCTGAAATGAAGAAAATAATTTATAAATGATAAATGTATTAATAATTATCAATAAAATAAATTATGTATGTACCTTTTAAGTGAGGCGATGCTGGCTGAACACGAAGTTTTTGGTGGAGGAGGAGGTGGCGGAGGCTGAAGAAAGCATACGTACGCATGCATACATACGCACTAGTACATGTACATAACATTATGGAATTTAATTCTAAACATTAAAACTAAAACTTACATGTATGTTAATAAATGTACGTACGTACACTGTGCAATGATATTTTTAAAAAAATTTTAAAGATATAATTTTTTTTTAATTTCGGTCGTGGGAAATTGACATTAACATGAATTTTCCTGTATTTGTGGGATTTAGTGACGCGGGCATTTTGCCGTACCATGGGCAAAAATATTGCCGTTAAGTGCCTTTGTAACTTGAATTTTTCGTTAAATGGGGTCTTCGTAAGCCGGGGTTCCACTCTACCATGTTTCCTACAGATGCAGTGACTATGATGACCGGTAACAGAAAATACAGTGCACACATGAGATCACCCAGCATCCAGCAGGTCTCTGTCAAGAGTATTTCAACCGGCATCAGCCGAGAGCTCACAAGAAAATCTGAGACAGCCAAAGACAGGAGGAGGAAGTTTGTGAGGGTGTGCAGCTGCCTGGAGAGAGAGAATATCATCATTATGAACAACATCACCAATATTATAATATCATCAATACATAATATCCTGTGAAGGTTATGTGCCTGAAGTTGGAGATAGAGATGATGACCAGCAAGTTGAGAGCTGCAGTGAGGAGAGAGATGGAGTATAGTAGAATATTAATAAGCAGAGTGTCAAGGTGAGGAGGCTCTGGCCTCCTGCAGGAGGTATTGGGCAGTTTGGGAAAGCAGAGTTCAGCTCCCTCCAGCTCCATCACCACAGCGAGAAGGAGGAGAGAAGCTGCTGAGCTCTGGCAGCTTACTGACAAAAGCTGTCTGACTTACTGACTTATTTCTATTCCTTCCCTCCCCCCTTCTTGTCAAATTTCTATCCGATTTAATGTGGTCTGGGAATGTTGGGTGTGGCCCTCACAGTAATACACATTCACTAATCAGGGTCAATAAGTTTTCCATGGAGCAGTTCCACAGAACGGTTATCAGCATCTCTCTAGGGTACCACCGTAATGGTAATGAGAGATGCTCAGGATGAGACCGGCAACTTTCATGTCACATGTATTGCAGACCCGGCAACATGTAGTGTCTCAATTGGCCTAAATTACTTTGGGAAAATTCATTTAGTTAATGAAGTGATGAAAGAAATTTAAAAAAGGGATAAGTCAACTGTGAGGGAGTTCTTCAGCTTGACAACCAACAACAGGGACATGCTACAGTTATCTTGTATCATCCTGAAAAAGGCAGCAGTTGCAATTGTGGTTTGATTTAATGACTAAATTAACAAACTAAATTAATGAATTTTGCACGCTTTGCAATAATCTTTGTAGGGCAGTGAACTCCAGCAGTAACAAATGTAATGAGGGAGACATGGCTCCAGACCAACGGAGCTATGTCAGAGCATGAGTATGAGCACGAGTGTTTTCAGCAGCGGAAGTTGATCTTCTTTATGTGGTTTTTGTAGTAGCCTCTGTTTAGCGGTAGCTGTAACAATTATTTTAACCCTCTGAATCCCAAGCAGTTTCTGGCCATTTTTTGCTTCTGTCACATTTTTACTCACTGTGGTCTCAATTTTCACTGCAAAGTGAAGTGCTGCACCTCTATAGATTCAGGACAACCATGGCTATAGGCTGATGTAACCAAATTATGTCTTCATTCGGTGTACCAAAATGTAAAAGCTGTAAATCATTAGAAAAAAGAAAAACGGAAATTTAATTTCTGTGATTTTATCTTTCTTAAAAATGGAAAAAATAAGGACTTAGTGTATACACCACATTTTCAGGTACACCCAGGCCTAAGGAACATAGGAAACATATTGGTGGTGGACCTACATTCAGGGAATCTACAAATTCTGCAGTCTTATTTGATGTTTGGATATCCAGGCCGTTTTTGATTCTGTCACATTTTTATTCACTGTGGTCTCTTCAGTGAAATATGAACTCCTGCACCTCTATGGGTTCAGAACAACCATGGCTAAAGCCAGATAACTCATCAGTATCTCCTGAGCAGTATAATATCATCAGAATGTAATAAATCATTCAATAAAGAAAAACGAACACTGACATTTTCCGAATATGTACTTTCAAAACAATGACAAACTGTGAATAACTACACCACTGTGATGAGTGTCCACCAGAAGGAGGACCTCTGCGCTGGGTGGTTCCTCTCTGCGGTCTGCTGAGCTTAAAGAGGTACCAAGGGAATTTCTGGAAGTTTCTCTCTCCATTCTGTCTCTCCAATCTGTAACTCAAATAATCATTTGACAAAGTCTTAGATAAAAGTCAGCAATTTCTTACACATCATCAGACATTGCAAGGTTGTGCTTAGCCATAAAGTCATTACATAAGTGAGACACATCCTCATCACAAGGATAGTCCTTAAAAATACAGTCCTCTCGATATATCCCTAACTTAATTTGATCAGCTGGCTGCAAGACATTCTGAGACCCATAAAGATTTGGAACCACATAGATTATTGAAGGGCGGCCATTTGGAGCCCGAGGATTGTTGGTTCTTCTTATGCTATGATCATTCCAGACAGTTACAACTTCATCAAGCTCCTCCTATAGAAGAAGAATGAAATAGTTGTGTGAAAATAATCTGTGTTTATGCCGTTATATATCATAGATACATTTGTGTTGATAAACAATATTTTGAGGATACTATATCTGTATGGTATTTTGGAAGCAAAACTGGATCAGTGATTTATCAATGAAGCTGTCAACAAAACAGCCATCTGCTTTCAGCTGGTCAAAGTGATCCATCCAAAACTGGACACCTGCACTTCTTAAGGTGCACCACCAATGCTAGTACTTGGACCTAAAGTGACCCACTCTTTACCATTCTCATCCTCATTGTTGTGCAGAAACTTTTGAATCACTGCAACATGTGTATTCTCAGTGCCTGCGATAATGAGGAGGTAATATGCGATAATATGAGCCTGCGATAATATGAGGGTCACTGTTGGTTTTGTATGCTTCTAGCCACATCATTTTTCTTGATTAGCCATCTATGCACCCACTGATACATACACCATATGGCTTTAATTTATCGTACCCATCTGTATGCCATACATATACATAGTTTGGCCCTCGACTGACATACATCCGCCATCTTAAAGAGTTGCGTGCACTCAGATCCACCCCATTTCTATCCATCAGTCACATCAACCGAGGCACAGTTTCTCTGTCAGTAACTATCCTGGCTAGCCAAAATTTCTGGTGCATCCATCTGTATCTGTGCTGTTTGCCAGATGTTTGTAGCTGTTGGTCAATGAAGGATGCCACTTCAGCTTCATCTGTCTTATTTCATCTCCGCCAAAGCTGGCTTTCTCTCTGGAGTCTGAAGGCTTAGTTTGATGTTGTGTGATTCCTCCAAGAGCGCTAACATTTCACGATTTGTGAATCCACGTCTGAAGTAGTCTTCAATGATGGTATCCATTTAGGTTTGCTAAGCCTTGCCTCGCCAGCTTACTTCTGTTGCTTTGGCACATATGGGGAAACAAGACATAGGCCTAAGTCAACACATTGAGATACTAAGTCATTATTATGAGAAACTATCTCATTATTAAGAGATACTAAGTCATTATTATGAGGTAGTATCTCATTATAATGACTTACAGGATCTTTTTTTTTCCATCACAGTGGCAGAAATGGGCTTCCATACACATTTAAATGCTCTGCTCCTTGCCACACAGGAAAGCACCAAGTCAAAATTGAAGGTTCAAACTGTGAATTTTGTGAATGGAGCTGAAGAGTTTCCCTATGTGACATGGTTGTTTTTGTTAAGTACAGTTTCATACTGCAGTTGATGGGTTTTAAAGGACCAGTATGTTCTTTTATGCTGCATTCCAGAGTTTATCTCTTGGCAGAATTGTTTGCACTAGGTGAAAGTAGCCATTGATACAGTACTGATGCTGATGAAATGCTTCTGAACAAAAGGGTAAAGTCAATCTAAGAGTGAGGTGAAACTGACGATGACCAAGATGAGATGAACCATACTAATGAACTTTATTGTAACAAGGCATGAACGGAATCAGATGATGCATGTGTGTGTGTATACGTGTATATGTGTATATGTGTATATGTGAAGTTTCATCATCATTAAGTTATACTTTCAAGGTATCTTTATAGTGTTAGTGCGGATATTGCTGTGAACTTAAATATACAGCAGTTTACCAGCTGAATTGCAAAGAAGTTTGTTTCAGGTTGGAAAATACAAATTCACTAAACAAAACCTCTGTGGCTATTAGCAGTTCCACATGACACAAACACACACAGACACACACATTGAGGAACAATCTGATGCACACTCACGTTCATTAAGGCCTTCAACATTTGTCTCTGGACACTGAACAGCTCTTAGTGTGTAGCTCATTATTTTTTCCTGTTGGATGTGTACCTCTCTGGTTAAGAAAGTTTTCACACCTGCTTTCATTAGTCTCACATGATGACATCGCTGCAATTAGAGGTGTTGCTACAAATCAGAACAAGCTCAGACTGCTTTAAGCTGATATCATTTCTATCATGACAAACATTTATGATGTAACCTCAACACATCAGCACATGATGCAATATTTGCTTAAATGTTCTGATCACCCACAACATACAAAAAGTAAACATACTATGACACTTATCATGAGCATAATTTGTTTGTTTTTTTTGTCTTTGATGAATGCACTCTTTTTTTCTGTTTATCACACAGGCAGTGTGTAAATGCAAACCAAAGGAAGTAGTTTCTAGAAACATGTTACAATTTTGCAGAAATGCTGTACATGGAAGCTAAGTGAATAACTTTTTTTTATTACTTTGATCAAATTATATTTAGCTGAAATACCCAAAAACATACTTCAGTCAACTGATTTAATAATTCTGTGATGTACATATCCTTACGGTTTTTCATTTGGTCCTTGTATCAAAAGCTAGGTAATAGGTAAAAGGTCCTAATAACACACATTTCTTGAAATGATTTTCCATTTCCTAGAACTCTCAACATAAATGCATAACTCACAAATAATAATAAAATCCATGCAAAAAACACCCCAAACTCCCCAAACCATGTAATCTATAAATCAAAACCAATCTTTGCATTCAGACATCACAAAAGTACACTTACACTACAAAAAAGCTGTCCTGTTTTGTGTGGTCACTCCAAGCACACTCGCTTACATTTTGTAGACAATTTTTTTTCAGATAGCCAATTGTATAGCGTATGGGGCAGAACTTGTCACCTTGGTAATCAAGAAGATAGAGGAGAAGATTGTCTTGGCCGTCTCCATCTATCCAGACCTTTTATGGTATGTCTGACCGGCAATATCTTAACAGAGACAGAGAAGCCTTTTTCTGTCAGCAGATCGGGTGGACGCTAAATGTTGCTGGTGAGTGTTTTTATGTTATCATGTTACGAGTAACATCAGCTAATGGCCAGTAACATTAGCTAACTCGCTATGTCAATCTGTTCATGTGCTATATCCCGTATCCCTCATAACATTATCCTTGGAGCACCACAGAGTGTGGCACGTAACAGACAAGCTGCAACAAGCAGCATACACATAATGAGTAATGGGCAACTCCTTAACAGGTAAAGCAATACTGTTTTATTTTAAAAAGTTGGGTAAACTGACATTTTGTGTTTACTCCCCAGTACAGCCTGCTACACAGTTCCTCTGAGCCTACTGTATCAAGAAACCCCTACTCACTATTCAAAACTGCTTTTTCCCCAAAATTAGCTGGTCCCTGCAGGTTTTTTAAACGTTGGTCAACCAGCTAAAAATCACTTATTGATTCCATTTCCACCTCCTGCAGATACAGTTTGTGATTTTTATCTAAAACATTACACTGTACGTAACAATAATACACCCATTTTGAAAGATGGCTGATAAATTATTTGGGCATCACAACCCAAATGACTTATGTCACTATCTTTATTTGAATCAGTCAGTCCAACAACATTTGGAAAGTCTAGTAAATTAAATTATTTCATCCTCCTTCAAGTTATCCGGGCACTAAACCAAGGCTGAGTTGGCTGGCTCGTTCTGTGATCCAGGTATTTTCACTGCCGTAAAGTTGAGCTTTTTTAGCTTCAAAACATCACTGAGCATCTTTCTCAGGAATGAACTGGGCTCCACCTTCAACGCTGTGTCCAATAATAAAACATCCTTGAGTAGACTGTATCCTAAATTCCCTCCTTATTCATGCTAAATTTTGATATCCCATCATCAATTCGCATGGCAGAATTTAGTGTGTTCAAGCAGGTCTCGCTTTCAGAGCAAAGCTGAGCCGCAGTGATAAAAACCTGTCTAGTGCAGAGTCAACTGACCTGGATGTAAATGTAGATTTTACACATTACCATTGTACACCATCCATCCATCCATCCATTCTCATCCACTTATCCGACCAGGTCGCGGGGGCAGCTGCCTGAGCAGGGACACCCAGACTTCCCTCACCCCGGACACTTCCTCCAGCTTTTCTGGGAGGATCCCAAGGCGTTCCCAGGCCAGCTGGGCGACATAGTCACTTCCTCGGGATCTCCTCCCGGCAGGACATGCCAGGAACACCTCCTGAGGGAGGCGTCCCGGGGGCATCCGAAACAGATGCCCAAGCCACCTTAAACTGGCTCCTCTTGATGTGGAGGAGCAGCGGCTCTACTCCGAGCTCCTCCCGGGTGACAGAGCTCCTCACCCTATCTCTAAGGGAGTGCCCCACCACTCTGTGGAGGAAACTCATTTCAGCTGCTTGTATCCGGGGTCTTATTCTTTCGGTCATTACCCAAAGTTCATGACCATAGGTGAGGGTAGGAACGTAGATTGACCGGTAAATCAAGAGCTTCTGCTTTCGACTCAGCTCTCTCTTCACCACGACAGACCAATACAACGACTGCATTACTGCGGCTGCCGCACCGATCCGCCTGTCAATCTCACGCTCCATCCTTCCCTCACTCGTGAACAAGACCCCAAGATACTTAAACTCCTCCACCTGAGGCAGTAGCTCTCCCCCAACCCGCTACCTGCCCTGTTAGCTATCTGGCTAACAGCTAAGATGCGGGATTCAGTGAGCTGAGTGGACCAGTCCCGTTGGTGAGTCGTATCTAAGGTCTATCCTACTAAGTGGAGGAGTGAACTTTTCCACTAAATAAGAACTGTATGTGATTGTAATGATTGTTCCACCTATTACTCAAGCTCTCAGTTGTTGCCATGGAAACAGAGTCACTGTTTTCTGAAAAAAGCACACAAAAAGGGTTTTTTTGGCAAGTGACCATGGTTTAACAGGCATAATGCCCTTTAAGATGGCCATAGCCTGGAATTAATGGACACCCTAACCCTGGAGGCAGCCATCCTAATTCCTGATCCTGACATGTATATATTGTAGATAGTGGTCAATGGAGGCAGAGGAGGTTCTTCATCCTCTATTTTGAAAACGAGGAATACAATAGTAATTGGTTGAAATAAAACTTTACCAAATCTCAGTGTCATTTATTAAAATAATTGTCTAACTATAGTGTAAATACGTCCCTTGTCACTATAAATGTGTATGTGCGCCATTTATTTCATTTAGTAATTCATGTTCAGATTGAATTATGCTCCCTATGCATAATCACAAAGAGAGTCAAAAAAGCACTTGTTTTCAAATTCCAGCAATTCTTGTATGATGTTGAATTTTCTGATGTTGTGTTGGTAGACATGGTGCTTCGACTATATTCTGTAAACGTGTAATTGCTAGTTACATTAATTAGCCATTATGTCAAGAGTTTTTAATATTTAAATATGTAACAAATCAAATTAATATTCACTTAAGTTGCTTGAAAATGTACCTGTGCCTAGATTGTTAGAAGAAATCAAATTACTAATTTGTTCAGTTGGACAAACATCTACTTCTACTTACTACAACTACTACAACTAATACTACCATTTTGACTGCTGTTGCAACTACTGCTGTAAAATTGCTTCTATCCATTTTATATTGATTACTGTAGGAGTCACTTTCAGTGTGTGTGGTTGAGAGGAGGATGAGTGGTGGAGAGTACTAAGATGTTTCCATTCTGCCACGGCACCTGTCCCATTGATGAGAAGTAGTCAGAATATATTTAACTGCTAGCAATGGGCTGTCTGGTGGCACTGTTGCATCCAACCTGTCTGGAGTCCCTCGCACTGTAGGCACTGGCACAGAGTGATCATTTTCCCACCTCATAAAGATGTTAGGCATACATGTTGCTGTCATCTTCTGTGCCACCTCTGAAAACACTCCAAGCATCCTATGATAAAGTCTACACTGAGCAGTCATGATGCTGAATGAGACCTCAATCATGTTCCTGGCATTGGAAAGCCTGAGGTTGAAGACGTTCTTTACCCAGCATAGAGCCTCAGTATGTCTCCTCTGAGAAGGAGGGCCTTATCAGCCACAAAGACACAGGGGTCAGGGCCAAATTCCTCTGTACCAGGAATAGGGGTGTTTTCAGGCAGGTGCAGTGTCTCCTTGGTATAGGGCCCTGCCATATGCAGATGTGTGCAGCATACCTCCATTAGTTTTTCTCCCACATCGACCATTTGGAAATGGTAGTGGTTCATCCACCATGGCAAGGAGAATATTTGAAGTGGGGTTATATAAAGTTCATATCTATAGTTGATCTGTTCCCTAATGAAACTTAACTTTCTGTATCCCTACGCTATCCGGTCTCAAATCCACAGAGTGAGCGGCCGCGGTGTCCACTCCTGCTGTCCCAGCCAGCCCTCACACACACCGGCCTGTCACCTTTGCGGTTGCACAGGAGGGGAGAGAGCCCAGCGCTGCTTCAGAGGAGTGATGGATTGCGATGACTCTGAGCAGCATGTGATTTACAATATAATATATTTCTCGCCTTTTCCCTGATGATCTGAATAAGTCGCTAAATTTGTCGCTAGTCGCTTTTTAGAAATAAAGTCACTAAGAGGGTCTGAAAAGTCACTAAATCTAGTGAGAAAGTCGCCAAGTTGGCAACACTGGGATACCTTCATGTGCAGAGAACCCTTCAGCCAATCAAATGGCAGCATATATAAACGTGTTGCCTTGCAGGTAACACTGAAGATTGCAATGAAAGGGCATGTCGGAAAAATAGTTCTCTACATATGCTTAATACTACGAATACGTTTGTGAAAAACATCATATTTAATGCATTATGTAAATATATACATCTACATAGGTGAAAATGCTACCCTACAAACCCTACAAAGGGGCAGGAGGAACCCTTAAACCCATAGAAGAGACATTAATGTGTCTTATGGCCAAATCTATGTCGTCTCCAAACAGTAACAATCAGCAGGAGGTATATTTGTATGAAAAATAAACAAGTAGGTATGAAGCACTAACTTTTAATTGCTTAAAGCAGGGAAACAGGGTCAAGGCTCAAATACTGGCCTGGTCTCTTTTTGAACAACAAACAAAAATCATTAGTTGCCCGTCCAAGTTTTACAATATACTGTATATTGTGAAAATTAAATGGAAATTGAATGAATCCTTCTTTTCAAGAACACATAGACTCCCATCACAGTAATGCAGGCAGAGGGAGGGAGAGTTCAAGTGCTACAGAAAAAGAAACATCATAAATATCACAAGGCTAAGAATATATAAAATTACAAATATAGCTAAATGTCATTTGTTTACTAGTATTTCCAGGTGTCTTAAGCTACAGCAGCATATTGGTGGTCACGTCAGTCATAAACTGAAACAAACAAATACATATTACCAATAATAAAAAACTACTATAATTGCTATACAATATCAATAACAAATTATATTTACATGGAAATCATCACAGGCACAAACACTTGACTGCACAAGCAGAGGACAAACAAAGGATGGCGAAAGCCAAACCCATTCAATGCTACACATTACAGCTTTAACCACTACTGGCATCATCGTCCATTCTGGTTTCCCTTGTGAAGGGCAGAACGCCTCTCTCTGGCTGGTGCCCAGTATGACACCACAAAATGTTACGCTCAGAGAAGTTATCCTCCACAGGGCTGTTCAAAGCAACATAATGACAGACGCTTCAGCAGAATGACGCCTTTCAAAGTGCACTGACAGCTAATGATTACAGACGCAGTATTAGTGCACAGTACAGTAGGCTGCTGCTGTGAAGGCATCAGAAAACTAGGCTGACTATGCCGGCTGTCTTCAGTGTGTTAAATACTTCCTATACATACTTTCTGCCCTGTATTTATCAAAATATTCTTTTTAATGTGTGCTCTAAATACTTCAGCTATAGCCGGATGAAGATAAAAGCAGTGACCAAATAATGCACATAGAAAATAGACAAACTACTGATGACAGAGGGTCTTTCATATCAGTTGATAACAAAATAAAGTGTTACATTTCTTTCTTTATTTCATTTAAGTAATATTCAATTTTTCCCTGCTTTGGATTTTGGTATAATATTAGAGGTAAAAAGTTCAATCCTTATGGTTCAACTTTCCATAAAGCCATAGAAACTGTATGTAATCATTGCGTCAATATCCTTTGGTTATGGGAAAAGGGGGAGGGGTGAGATAAATCACCTTCATTATGGAGAAAACTTTGGTCAAAAAGCTGCCAGAACTCATCAGCCTCTCTTCTCCTTTTTTCTCTCTTATAATGGAGATGCTGGACCGGCAAGATCTCTGCTTTCCACAGCTACTTAACGCCTCCTGCAAGAAGCCAACACAGCATCGTGGTGACACCATTTTCCTTTACATCCTGCTGTCTTGCATCTCTGTACTCACTATCGCACTAAATCTGCTGGTCATCATCTCTATATCCCACTTCAGGTATAAAGACAAGCTCTAAATCAAAAATATCTTAGTGTCAGCACATAATTTGACAGGAGTTGTTTCATGTATAGTTTTTGTTGGAATCTAATTTGGCTCCATATTATCTGACCGTCATCTCCTCTACTATAGACAAACATACAGAATGCAGAACTGGTATTGAATCTATTGTCATGTCAGGGATGTTGTTGAGCACATCCTCACTATTTAACCTTAACCCTAAAAAATATACTTAATGTTTTATACTGTGTTGTAACTGGAAATGTTTGGCCATTCACACTTTGAGAGACAGGAATATGTGTATGACTTCTTAAACTGCTACATACACATTCATTGACTTGATCTTCGTTTTCTCCAGGCAGCTCCACACCACCACCAACTTCCTCCTCCTTTCCCTGGCTGTCTCAGATTTCCTTGTCGGCCTCCTGTTGATGCCGGTTCATATCCTTCTTATAGGGGGCTGCTGGTTTTGGGGGAGCCTCAAATGTGGACTGTTTTATTATGCCTCTTTTCTCCTTACATCTGCCTCAGTAGGAAACATGGTGCTCATATCCGTTGACCGTTACGTGGCCATCTGTGACCCTTTGTGTTACCTTACCAAAGTCACTCAGAGAAGAGTTCAAATCTGTGTTTGTCTGTGTTGGGCCTGTTCAGCATTGTATAATGGTCTGATATTGATGGACTACCTTGAACAACCAGACAGATATAATTCCTGCTATGGAGAGTGCATAGCTGTTATTGACTCTATAACAGGAGCCGTAGATGTCATGTTGACGTTTGTTGGCCCCATAGTTGTCATCGTTGTTCTGTATATGAGAGTTTTTGTGGTGGCTGTGTCTCAGGCTCGAGCTATGCGGTCTCATATTGCAGTTGTCAAACTGCAGGGTTCAGTAAGTGCACCTGCTAAGAAGTCTGAGATGAAAGCAGCCAGGACTCTTGGTGTTGTTGTGGTTGTGTTTCTAATATGTTTCTGTCCGTATTTTTATCCATCTATTGCAGGCCAGGCCATGTCAACTAGCGTGGCCTTTCAAATGTATGGGGTCTGGCTACTTTATTGTAACTCCTGTCTAAATCCAGTGGTTTATGCTTTTTTCTACCCCTGGTTTAGAAAATCTATCAAACTCATTGTTTCATTTCAGATACTGCAGCCTGACTCCTGTAATGCCAACATGCTGTAGCGGTATCTTCAAATATGTCTGTAGTATATCTGTACTAGAATGACCACCAGCTATCTTAATGCTTAAGGAACAAAGAATAAAAAGTGGAAAAAGAACAGCAACTTTGTAAAATTAAATGATTGAAGAGTGTGTCTATTATTAGTCTGTTCTATTACAAAACATTTTCTTCAACAGATAAAAGCAGATTCTTCCAGCATGTCTTTAACAGACGTGTTTTTCATATGCAAAAGTTTTTTTTTTTTATAAAAGTGGAGATTGTTGTTGTATTTAGGTCACTGAAATGTCAAACCGTTCAAGGTCCACCTTTAAGAAAGCTGATTTGATTTGAGATTCATTCCCATCTCGTCAGACACCGCTACTGATCCGATCTTCAAATGCCAAGTTGGAAATAAGAATCAACAATCATCTTTATTATGAAGTAAAGCTGGGAACGACAGCGAATGGTGAGGTGCATAGTGTGCAGAGGTCGCCAACTTCTGTAGGTCTGTAGGGGTCTGTAGCGAGTCAATCACTACAGACCTCCAAACTTCATGTGGCCTTCAGATAAGCTCAAGAACAGTGTGTAGAGAGCTCCATAAAATGCAAAGTGTCAGATGCAGTGGTGTAAAGCACGCTACCACTGGGGTCTAGAGCAATGGAGACGCGTTCTCTGGAGTGACAAATCATGCTTCTCCATCTGGCAAACTGATGGACAAGTCTGGGTTTGGCAGTTGCCAGGAGAACGGTACTTGTCTGACTGCACTGAGCCAAGTGTAAAGTTTGATGGAGGGGGGATTATAGATAGGGTTGTTTTTCAGGCCCCTTCAATACAGTGAAAGGAACTCTGAATGCCTCAGCATACCAAGAGATGTTGGACAATTCCATGCTCCCAACTTTGTGGGAACACTTTGGGGATGGCCCCTTCCTGTTCGTACATGACTGTGCACCAGCAAATTAGAGCGGAGACCGAGAGCCAGGCCTTGCCCGTCCAACATCAGTATGTGACCTCAAAAATGCCCTTCTGAATGAATGGTCAAATTTTCCCATAAACACACTCCTAAACCTTGTGGAAAGCCTTCCCAGAAGAGTTGAAGCTGTTGTAGCTGCAAAGGGTGGACCAACATCATATTAAAGCCTATGGATTAAGAATGGGTCAAGGCAGGTGAGCGACTACTTTTGGCAAAGTAGTGAACATTAAGTAATAATGATAATATAATTTGGAATAAAAAATGATTAATTACACTATTACCCACAACCCCAATGACTTTCAGCTATGTCTTTGTTTTTAAGTTGATTAAATATTTTACAAACACAATTTTTAAACAGCTACTGAAATCATTTATGTTATAATATATTGTTATATACATATTAAGCCACAAATACCAACACATTCGGAGCCCTCACCATGAATCACCAGGACTATTTAAGAGTAATATGAACAGCGGTGCTGTCCAAGAGAACTGTAATTTTAATTTTCACTGTGACTGATTTTGTCACAGTGGAATAAAGTCCCAAATTTTATGCCATGGCAGTCCTTCATTTTATATGTTGCATGCTAAAATTATTCAGTCAGTCAGATATTTGATTGAATGCTTCTCCTGCAACCACCAGCACCACCAGTTCAGGTTATAGGTAGTTTGCTTTCCTAGATGGCTAATTCTGCTTTACACAGACTCAGGGTCTCTGCATGCAACCCATCCTCTCTAACCTGGCATCACATCTCTCACACACACACACACAAACACACACACACACACACACACACACACACACACACACACACACACACACACACACACACACACTTGTATATAGTATATGTTAATTAAATTGTGTTCTTTCACCTTTGTGTTGAATAAAATACTCTTGAACCTTCTTGCTGTCTATTTAATCTTGTACAAGAGTGAATGTTGCCAACCTCTTCACTGTCAAATACCTTTTTATGAGATCAATCTAGTAAATTTGCAATGTTTGTTCTTCTTTAAGGGTGGTGCCCTGAGTTGATCTAATGTAAAGTGGATCATATTATTTATTAAAAGTCATCACTGATAATCATTCATTATTATTGATAGCCATATTCAAACTAAAATCCCTTTTAATGTTGCATGAATACTACTTAATTGTGCCTCATGTAATGCAAGGCCCAACATAGCATAGACTAATTATTTAGTTTTTTCTTGTGCACCTTCATATGAATGGATTCATCATCATCATCATCATCATCATCATCATCAATCATCATCATATATTATAATTATTATTATTATTATTATTATTATTATTATTATTATTATTATTATTACTAATAATAATAATGCATTTTATTTAAAGGTGCATTTCAAAGCACTGAAGGACACTGCATATAAAAACAAAAGTGCATCAAAAAATCAGGAAACATTTTGGCCAGTGCAGTTTATGAAATAAATAAATATACAGATGGAAATCACAGTGCAATAATAGAATGAGCAAGAGTGTGATTGTATGATTAGTCTAATACCAATAAGCCACTCGGAATAACTGTGTTTTCAGGCGGGATTTAAAGGTGGACACAGTGTCAGAAGTGCAAATGTCTAGTGGGAGAGAGTTCCAAAGGCTGGGGTCAGATCGGCTGAAAGCTCTTGACCCCATGATGGTTAGGTTGGCAGATGGGGCGAAGGGCCAGATGGTAGAAGAGGACTGGAGAGTGCGGGAGCGTGTGTTGATATCAGGGATGGAATGGTTTATGAAAACCGCCCGAACCGTTCAGTTCGACTGTCTCGGTTTGTTTGATTTGCATATGTCCCATTCCGTTTATAGGCACACGAAGTTTCTTTTTCTCATTTACTAATGAGTCAAAGCGTGTACACTCCAGAGCAGCAGGTGGCGGTACTGAGCTAGATGTCAACCAGTAAATAAGAAGAAGGGAAATGATGTGGCAGATAGTAAATAGAGTATCTTTGGGTCAGTTGTGGAGACGTTCGTGGTAGAGCTCTCAACGGGTTTGGGCCGAAAATATACGCAAATAAGCCGGGCTGGGTTGGGCCTCGGGCTTCCTTTTTTATAAAACATATTTCTTGCAGGTTGTAAATTATATATTCTTTGTTGTGAATCATTGCTGTTCATATGTGGTGAAGAATATAAATCTGGCTGCCTGCTTCATGGGGAGGGGCAGACGCAGACCTGACGCCTCTGCGTAAAGTTACGATAACAAGTGTATGAGGGAAAACAATACAGGAGTGCAGGGGATCGGGTTCGGGCCGGGTTTGGGCAGACAATTCATGCTGGTGTCTTGGGCTGCGTCGGGTTTGGGCTTAAAAACACGCGGGCCGGGTCGGGTCGGGTTGTAGTTTTCAGGCCCGTTGAGAACTCTAGTTCGTGGGCATGGCAAAGATGCACCAGCAGCACTGTATAGGTCTGCTTCATGAATAGCAGCGAAACCAAGCCTGGCCACAGAATGTGGATCTGGTTGTTTGTACCAGAAGCTGCTGCGGACTGTCTCATAATGTCTTACAGACAGCTGGAAAACAATTAAATGAGAGTGGTATGACTAAAAAACATAAGTCACAGTAAAATTAATCAAGGAAGGAGAAACAGTAAAAGTTACTTACACACAACCCTATCCCTAACCCCATTATCAGCATCATGTAAATCTGGACTTGCAGACATAGCTTGGAGCAAATAAGAGGTCATGGCCTTGTTATGAGACGAGGTTAGTCTGTGAAAACAAAATGCTCGCAGCGATAAACCTCCGTGTCTCTCTGCAGCAGCGAAGCGCCCTCCGTCAGTGACACGCTCCGTGGCCATCCAGCAAAGCTCCTCCCGTCAGCGCAGGCCTCCTCTCAACAACGGCCAAGCTGCTAGCCTAGCTCCTGCTAGCTAGCTCCTTCTACCTAGCTTAGCCAAACTTGCTTCATGTCCAGTAAAACGCAAACGCTTCAACTGCAAAGGAGAGTCCAACTCACACACTCACAGCACAGTTGCTGTTGCTGTCTGTTAGTGATAAAACATGACACTGACAACACACACAGTCCACTGTCAGCTGCTCCATGCCAACTCTCAACTCCTTCTTCCTAACACTCCAGTCTACCCAGAAGTGTAAAAACTCTTAAAGGTCATGAACTCGCACACGTAATATGAATTACTTTTCAACCTCTTTTAAAACATTCGGAACCCATTAAATTATATTTTAAAGTCACACATATTAATCATAAATGATTTATACATTTTATCATCTTATTTATCTAAAAGTATGTCATGCAAATTTTAAATTTTGAACAACTGGCATCTTATATTTAACTTTTTTACATAACAGTGCCATTGCTAATGATGTACACAGTAATTAATCTAGCATACTTTAATTAAATAAATCAATTCAAGTTAAAATGTAAGTCTGTAATTAAGCTATACTGAGCCTGATCTGTTTATACCAGAGATTTAGAAAAGCAACAAGATCGGCAAAAAATTTAAGAAGTAAAGCAGAGACTTCTATCCTTTTTGCCAGAGGCTATATGAACACGGCAATAAGCCTGGCCACCTTCTTGCCCACCTGGCAAAGAGCAAAAATGCCATTAATTTAATATCATCACTTAAAGATAGTAATGGAGACAAAGTTCATGAATCAAAAAAAAAAATGAGAATATTATGAGACAGTTCTACTACAAGGTATATTCCAATGAATGCAATACCTTGGATGAACCATGAAAATCCTTCCTGGGTCAAATCAGTCTCCCCTCTCTTATAGAAGAACAATGGGAGCTCCTGAATAGACTGATTACCAGGGAAAAGGTCCTGGATGCTATTTGCACACTTGAAAGTGGGAAAGCACCATGGCCAGATGGCTATGGGCTGGAGTATTATATAAAAAAAAAAAAAAAAAAAACGAGCAGAGTTGTGGTGAGCACTCTGACTGATATGTTTTTGGACTCTTTCAGGAATAGATGTCTCCCTCCCTCTCTTAGCCAATATCTCTTTAATCCTGAAAAAAAATAAATCACCAGATGAGTGTGGTTCTTATAGACCTGTCAGCCTTATAAATGTGGAAAGCAAGATACTTTCTAAAGTGCTGGCCAGAAGACTGAAGAATTATTTACCTTCGCTTATAAATGAGGATCAGACAGGCTTTATCAGGGGTTCTTGTACTCTAATGTGAGAAAAGACTTCTTAATGTGGTACAGTACTTCTCGGAGATGCGATGCCGGGCACTAGCTATATCATTGGACGCGTTTGATAGGGTGGAGTGGAGGTTCATGTGGGATGTCATGAGCAGGTTTGGATTAGGAGTTTATAAATTGGATAAAACTTAATCATCATTCACCAGGGGCCTGTATCTTGACCAATGGCATATCTTCTCCCTTCCCACTCAGTAGAGGGACAAGACGGGGCTACCCACGCTCCCTCCTCCTTTTTGCCCTCACTTTAGAGCCACTGGTGGAACGCATCAGGAATAGTAAGGAAATATACTGCGTTACTTTAGGCAAAACCACTCACAAGATAGCATTATATGCTGATGACAATTTACTTTTTCTTTCCAAGCCTGAGGTATCAGTTCCAGCCACTCTGTCAATTAGCAACTCATTTGGCACCATATCTGGCTATAAAGTAAATTACACAAAATCTGAGGCCATACCCCTGAGGAATTACAGTAGCACAAGCTCAGATACGAATAACACCAGCGGATTTTCATATGTCTTTAATTGTCTGGTTAATCAAAGCATGTTCATGAAATCTAAGCTAATTTCTCACCTGTCTTTTTCTTTTTTAAAAACAAAGGTCAAGCTGCATGGTTCTTTTTGATACCATTCTGGCCACAAATTCACAAAGCTAGCGATGCTGCTTGTATTCCTGTTGTGTGCCTCTGACCTCCGCCTCTATACAAGAGATGCAGGAATCTGACACCGGAAGCTCCTCTATGACGTCACGTGTGCCACAGGTTTTGTTCCGCCCTCCGGACAGCATCATACCATGAATGTACAAAGAGAACCCCAGCGGAAACATTTCATGAGCAAGATGTTATTTTTACAGTGACTCATATTAACTTGTGTATTGATCCAGTATTTTATTGACAATCTAGAAACCTTAATACTGTATATTATTTAATTTAATGATAAAATGGTGGCAAAAATCAAAATGGCAACACAAATCAAAATGGCGGACTTCCTGTTGGACTGATGGTTTGGGTTCAGGGACTTTTTTGTGCATGTGGTCATGATACATGTGCATACGGAGTTTTGTAAACATACTGATATGCTGCATGAAAGTACTACCATTTTTTTAGAAACAGCTTATTTTGATTCATAATGTAAAATAAATGACTGCATGAAACAAATGTAAATAACGGTATTACATTGCATCACAATGCATCAGATTGCACTGAATCATCCTATATTAAATGTGTACTAGGGCTGCACGATTTTGGAAAAAACCGACACTGTGATTTTTACATTTTTTTTTTTTTAACCCTGCGATATATATTGTGAAATTTAAAAAAATTAATCAGATGACCTGAATGGCACTTTATGTTATGCTGCACTGCTGCTATCTTGTGGACAATTAACCTGTGCTGATCTTACCTCTTTTTGTCAATGTTATGAGTATGGCTTCTGTCTGTGTTTTAGAGATATTCTTATTGTTATCTTTTAGCGCTTGTTTTTATTGTTTTTTTTTTACCTGAGTACATGATTTGTTCTATCATGTGCAAACATGAATTGAATGACGATAAACAAACCTTTGAACCTTTTGAGCTCTCCATCTTAAAATGGAACATTCTAGCCTCATAATTGCATTAAGTAACTAACAATGAATGATAAACAGGTTATTCAACCTTTTATTCAATTACTGAAATCTTTCGGTTTTTTGTTTTGGACAACAGTCAGATCTGGCTTTGCATTCATTGTACTGAGCTATGTGATACCGATGTAAATGTTCAAACAAAGTAGTTGTGTTACCTCTCGTTGTGGCAACAAATGCTAGGCACTGTTGACACAGATCACGTATTTGGTCAATATCATCCGTCTTGGAGGTCATGTGACACTGATGGCGGAGTAGCAGCTTTCTGTCTCTGTTCCCGCAGCTTGGCATCTTTCCTAGCTTTCATTTGCTGGGTTCATGTTGCTTATGTGAGCGGTTATCTTGAGGTGGTCTATGAACAGGCCCCGCACTCAGAGAAAGCTCAGCCTCATTTCAAAATCTGGCAGAGTAGGAGAGAATCCATCGACTTCGGGCAGCTCCACTGGCATGGGCGATAACACGCCGCCATTTCTGGGTCAACTGGACGCTGACAGTTTGGTGGAACAAATCTCAGCTTAAGTGCTCAAAGGGGTAGAAGCCTCTTTTGATAAAAAGATTGACCCAGTGTTGAAATGGCTTGAAATCTGCACAAACAAAATCACAACGCTGGATACATGTGTTACTGAAGCCAAGGGCTGCATTTCAAGCCAAGAGGATGCTACAACTATCTACGGAGCTAAGCTATCTGACTTTGAGAGTAAGCTAGCAGCGGCTCTGGACAAGATGATTGGTGATATAATTAGAATTGGATGCTGTTTTTTTTTTTTTTTCTTTGTCTAAATATCTTGTATTTTGTATAAGCACCTTGTTGATTATAACTTGTTTATGTTTTTGTGCTGTCTTTTTCTGCTTTGCGGAGTTCAATAAACATATTGTTTAAAAACTATATTATCCTTCTTGTAGCCGAAATAATTGCAGATAACTGACATTGCTTTTCTTTTTTGCACCAAGTCTTCATTTTCAGTGATTTTCTCTTGTTCGTTGCTCATTTTTCAATGTTTTTACCAGCAACACACTTCATGTGCAGGGTTGTGGTCTGCTTCAGCACACTGGATAAGAGCTAATGATTTGTGGATTGCTGCAGTGTGTATCAGGTACCCTTGAAATTAGATGAGTTAATTTGCCTCCTACATTGCAGGCCCTGTGATGTGACTGTTGTGCACATGTACATCACAAACACGATGCTAAAATGGTATATGGTGCAGCTCTAATATGTTTTAAAAGTACGAATCATGTCAGAGCTCCTGTATCTACATGCGTATCATATCTTCTTATTAGGGAGCGATGCACACCCCAATTGCATGCCATGATGTTTAATTTATATTTTCAAGGTATGTGTGTGATGTTAGTGTGGATACTGGCTGGAAAATACAAATTCACTAAACCAAACTTCTGTGGCCATTAGCAGCTCCACATGACACAAAACACACCGACACACACAGTGAGGCACAATCTGAAGCACACTCGTTCGTTAAGGCCTTCCAAATTTGTCTCTGGACACTGAACAGCTCTTAGTGTGTAGCTTCATTATTTTTTCCTATTGGATGTGTACCTCTCTAAGACAGTTTTCACACCTGCTTTCATTAGTCATACATGATGACATCGCTGCAATCAGAGGTGTTGCTACAAATCAGAACAAGCTCAGATTGTTTTAAGCTGATATCATTTCTATCATGACAAAACATTTATGATGTAACCTCGACACATCAGCACATGATGCAATATTTGCTTAAAGGTTCTGATCACCACAACAGACAAAGAATAAACATACTATGACACTTATCATGAGTCATAATTTGATAATTGTTTTTCTTGCACTCTTTTTCTGTTTATCACACAGGCAGTGTGTAAATGCAAACCACAGGAAGTAGTTTTTAGAAGCATGTTACTATTTTGCAGAAATGCTGTACATGGAAGATATGTAGCTGAAATACCTAAAAACAGACTTCAATCAATTGATTTAATAATTCAGTGACAAACAGATACTTACGGTTTTTCTTATGGTCCTTGTATCAATAGCTAGGCAATACGTAAAAGGCCCTAATAACACATATTTCTTTAAATGATTTTCCATTTCCTAGAACTCTCAACATAAATGCACAAAAGCTATTAAACACTAGTGAGATCAATTCAAATCACTATCTTAAAATCTGGTACTTCAATTAATAATGGCACTTTTCTTCTGCTGAAAAACCTCCTCAGGGCCTTTATCCACAAATCCTTTATTATGAGTGTTTGCAGCGGCTTAGAGAAAAGGCTTAACAGTCCTCTTTTATGTGGTCACTCCAAGCTCACTCTCTTACATTTTCTAACAAAGTTTTTTATTTTATTTTTTATTTTATTTTTTTCTCAGATAGCCAATTGCATAGCATATGGGGCGGAACTTGACACCTTGGTAACCAAAAAGATGGAGGAGAAGATTGTCTTGTCCGTCTACGTCTATCCAGAGCTTTTATGATATGTCTGACAGGCAATGTATGCAGCAGCCATGATGTAAAGGAGCCCTCAACCATTCTCCTGGCATTGGAAAGCCTGAAGTTGAAGATTCTCTTTGCTCCCTGTCTTGGCGCCTCAGTATTTATCCTCTGAGAAGGAAGGCCTCATCAGCCACAAAGACATAAGGAACAGGGCCAAGTTCCCCTGGACCAGGAAGAGGGGTGTTTTCAGGCAGGTCCAGTGTCTCCTTGGCATAGGGCCCTGCCATATGCAGATGTGTGCAGCGTACTTGTCCATTCAGAAATGGTAGTGGGCGTCCATCATTGCAAGGAGAATAACTGAGAAAATTCCCTTATAATAACAGAAAAGGAAAGACTGTTTATTCATCAGTTAAGCATTGATTTGTTTGTGCTTACTTCTGTCTACTACAACTGTTGATCTGTGGAAGGCACTTAAAGTCTGTGGTTAAAGGAGGACAGACAGGTGGGAGGTCCTCAGATGTTTCCATTCAGCCATTGTACCTGCCCTACTGATGAGAAGTAGCGAGAATATATTTCCCAAGACAAACAGGCTACAGTATGGGGTTTGGATGATTATGTGCCTCCCACCAATTGCATCGAGGCCATTCAGAAAAGGCACAGAGGGTACTGTCACATGTAAAGATGTAAATGAAAAAATATCGAGCTGGGCTATTTCCAGAGAGGACACAAGGTCTTATTTGAATCACATACATGACAAAATTAAGATGTGTTTGGAATCCTAGTTTACTCGTGTCCTCTTGATGTATTTGATACAGTTTTTTATATGATAGGGCTCTGGTACCAGGACCGGAAAAGTCCCCTTCATAGGTGAAAATGCCACGAGAAGTTATCCTCCACAGGACTGTTAAAAGCAATAATACAACAGAAGATTCAGCAGAATGACGGCTTTCAAAGTGTGACAGCTAATGTTTACAGACAAATTATTAGTGCACAGTGCTGTAGGCTGCTGCTGTGAAGGCATCAGAAAACCAGGCTGACAAAGAGCAACAACTATGCCGGCTGTCTTAAAACAGTGAGTTAAATACACCCCATACATGCTTTCTGCCCTAATGTAACAAAATGTTCTAGCTAATGTGTGCTCTGAATTCATCACACTCATTGCGTTAGCTGGATGAAGAGAAAAGCAGTGACCGAAAAATGCACAAGTGAAGACATGAAGTCCAATCAAGGATCACCAGCGTCTCTACACATGAACACAAGCACTGAGAACATTGTTTTTGTCCACAAAGTTTACCAAGGTCAGCTGTTCAAAAACGTTCTTTTCAGTAAACTCTGTGTACACAATGTTTTCAATGCTCATGTTCATGTGTAGAGACCCTGGTGATACCACGAGCAAAGTTTCATGTTGTGTCGTGTCTTCTTAGTGTTTTAAAAATAGCAATTTTGATGCTATCGTAAAAGTGCCCTATGCACTTCCTTTGAAAATGAGTTTGACTTGAAAAGGAAAATATGATAAGTCTTTGGTAAAGTGCCTCTTTTGTCGTAATTATGCTTTTACATGAAGGTTCGACTCGAGTGCATTCCCAAAAAAGCCAAGGTTGCATTTTGACGAGAGTTTCACTTTAACTTGCTGGGCAGACATAAACTGAATATATTACATTGAAACTTGGGTGAGATCCAATTCACGTGTTACTCACACAGACATGTGGCCCATGCTTTAGGTATACAGGAAGTGGGTTCTCTTCTGTAATGGGACATGTTTAATCCACAAGGTTCAACTTTCCATGAAGCCATGTGTGTGTGTCAATGTCCTTTGGTAATGGGAAAAGGAGGAGGGCTAAGATGAGTCAGCTTTATTACGGAGAAAACTCTGGTCAGAAAGCTGCCAGAACACATCAGCCTCTCTTCTCCTTTTCTCTCTCTTATAATGGAGACGCTGGAACGACCTGATCTCTGCTTTCCACAGCTACTTAACGCCTCCTGCAAGAAGCCAACACAGCATCGTGCTGACACCATTTCCCTTTACATCCTGCTATCTTGTATCACTGTACTTACTATCACTCTAAACCTGCTGGTCATCATCTCTATATCCCACTTCTGGTATGTAAACTCATAATATGACATATTTTACCCAGTATCAGCAAACAATTCAACAGGAGTTGTTTCTAGGGCAATAGGGATATTGTTACATGGTGGCATTTTATGACGTTCTGAGTTTTGAACAGTTTACATGTATTGCATTTAGCATTTATCAGAGATCTATAGTTTTACTATACTATACTGTTCCAGTATTACAACCCAGCATCCACTGATGAATGTTGAAATCTAACTTGGCTCCATATTCTCTGACTGTCATCTCCTCTACTATAGACAAACCTACAGTAGAATGCAAAATTGGTCCTGAATTTATGGTCATGTCAGGGATGTTGTTGAGCACATACGCCTTATTTAACCCTAACCCTAAAAAAGTATGATGTTATATGCTGTGATGTTACTGGAAATGTTTGGCTATTCACACTGTGAGAGACAAGAATATGTGTATGACTTCCTCAATTGCTACATATATGCTCACTGACTTGATCTTCTTTTTCTCCAGGCAGCTCCACACCACCACCAACTTCCTCCTCCTCTCCCTGGCTGTCTCAGATTTCTTTGTTGGCCTCCTGTTGATGCCTGTTGAGATCCTTCTTATAGGAGGATGCTGGTTTTGGGAGAGCTTCATATGTGGACTGTTTTATTATGCCTGTTTTCTCCTTACATCTGCCTCAGTAGGAAACATGGTGCTCATATCAGTTGACCGTTATGTAGCTATTTGTGACCCTTTGTGTTACCTTACCAAAGTCACTCAGAGAAGAGTTCGGATTTGTATTTCTCTGTGTTGGGCCTGTTCAGCTTTGTACAATGGTCTGATATTGATGGACTACCTTAAACAACCAGACAGATATAATTCCTGCTATGGAGAGTGCATAGTTGTTGTTGACTCTACAACAAGAGCTGTAGATGTTATATTTACGTTTGTTGGCCCCATAGTTGTCATCGTTGTTCTGTATATGAGAGTTTTTGCGGTGGCTGTGTCTCAGGCTCGAGCTATGCGGTCTCATATTGCAGCTGTCAATCTGCAGGGTTCAGTAAGTGCACCTGCTAAGAAGTCTGAGATGAAAGCAGCCAGGACTCTTGGTGTTGTTGTGGTTGTGTTTCTTATATGTTTCTGTCCATATTTTTATCAGTCCATTGCAGGCCAGGACATGTCACCCTCTGTGGCATTTCAAATGTATGGGGTCTGGCTACTTTATTGTAACTCCTGTCTAAATCCAGTGGTTTATGCTTTTTTCTACCCCTGGTTTAGAAAATCTATCAAACTCATTGTTTCATTTCAGATACTGCAGCCTGACTCCTGTAATGCCAACATACTGTAGCGGTATCTTCAAAGATGTCTGTAGTATATGTGTACTAAAATGACCACCAGCTACAGTATCTTAGTGCTCAAGGAACAAAGAATAAAGAGTGTGTACATAATTAGACTACTATTATTAATTTTATTACAAAAAAATGTCTTCATAGATAAGAGCAGATTCTTGCAGCATGTCTTTAACGAACATGTTCTTCATAATATGCAACAGTTGTTTTTTTTTTTTTTTATAAAAGTGGAAATTGTTGTTGTATTTAGGTCACTAAAATGCCACACCTTTCAAGGTCCACTTTGTAATAAAGTTGATTTGATTGGAGTTTCATTCCCATCTCGACAGATACCAATGCTTTGGGAAGGCAATCCCAAGGCTGATCCAACCTTCAATCCCAAAGTGTCAGAATTTTACAAGTTCGAAATGAGAATTGAAAATCATCTTTATTATGAAGTAAAACTCTTAATAAGCTGACTAACTACAGACAAACCAGACGAAACAGCTAAAATACATACCCTGAAACCTAGTTATCAGTTAGTTAGTTAATCGTTAATGAGTGATTCCTCAATTACTGTGATTGGAGGACTATATGGTAGATAAGAATGAGTTACTGGAGAACAGACAGATAATATAATAATGAATCAGTAGGTAAAGATTAGTTCATAAATAACTCAGAATTGACCATAGCAGGGTACATTGGTTGGCAGATTTGGTTATTGGCAATTAATAATTACTTAAAATCATTATAAAATATAATAATACAAATTATTAATACAAATTGATAGTTACAGGGCACCATCCTCAGTCTTAAATGAAGGATATTTACTTTAAAGTTAAAGGAACAGTGAAGGAAATTAATCCTAGCACCGATTGTCACAAACAGCTGTTACCACAAAACAAAAATAATCACAGAGAACTGCCTGCTCTGTACAATATAATAGAATGTATTTATTATCAGAAAAGTACACCGATCTGAATATTCAATAATAACTTCAGGCCTGTAGCCTTCACTTCTCTCATGGTGAAGGCTAAGGGGAGGGTAATGAAGAAGCACAACATCAAGGTAACTGTCCCATTGATGGGCCCTCTCCAGTTTGTGTACCGTTCAGGCAGAGTAGTAGATGATGCTGGACACGCAGCTAATTCTGTGGATTACAAACTTCCTGACCAACACTTCCTGGTCACGGAGGGTGCTGGCCAATAAGACCCTCTCACACACATCTTGATCACCTCTACAGGCTCCCCTCAAGGTTGCGTCCTCTCACATGTGCTCCTCATCCTTTCCACAAATGACTGCAGGGCCACCCATCCAGACTGTCATCTGGTAAAGTAAGCAGATGAGACAGTTCTCCTGTCCCTGCTCTGAGGCCCCTCACATTACCACAGCTCAGTGCTGCATGAGTGTGTGGAGTGGTGTGATAAATCAACCCTGGAGTTAAACACGGAGAAGACCAAAGAGATGGTGGTGACTTTTTCCAGTATGCAGAGGGGCTGGCTGCAGCTGTTGTGACCACAACCCACGGGAGGAATGTAGAGACTGTGGAGTACAAATACCTGAGCACAATTTTTGACAGTACGTCAAAATTTGCTTCCAACACTGCTTTGGGCTTCCACAGGAGATACTGCCGCTGCTGGCATCTCCTGAGGAAGCTCAACACTTGGATTTAATAAGAATATTCTTCATCTCCTGCTGGTTCCACCCTTTAAGTCTGCAAAACAGGACATGCTGTGTCCATGTTTTCTTCAACAGCAGTAAATTGGACTCGACAGTCCACAAAATTCACAAGTAATTGCAGCTTAAAGTATACAATGCATGCTATAAATTTCTAGTGTTATATTGATGAGTCTTGCAGCCATAACGCAGAGTAGCATTCCTAGCCACACCTCTTGTTTACTTCTGGCCAACGTCACTCACCTACTGTTACCTCTAAGGCTCACAAGCCTATTACATTATATCTAACATCACCCCAGACACTAAATTAAGCCTCACTTGTGATTGCATGGGTGGTGATTAGTGTGTCCATTGCCCCTTGTTCCTTGGCATGAAGAACTGGCATTTTCCACTCCAGTGTCCAACCAGCTTGCTGACAGTGGCTATTCTCGGCAGCGTAGCAGAAGAAACACAGAGTTGTTATAGGAAGAAAGTGGGATTCAGCAGCAGTCCACATACTTCTGGGTGAGATTCTCCTCACATCTGCAGGGTTTAGAGACTAGATTAAACAGAGTCTCCTCTGGAGCCAAAATGTGTTACTTAAACACAAAGCAGTCTTTATCTCATCCAGTGAGGTTAAGGACTGCAGCCATGGCAACGTAAAATCTGCATGTGTGTGCGCTCCCTTTCAGTAGCCCCATTCACACTACCCTGTGCAAAAATCATGTGTGAGAAGGGGGAACATTTTCGCTGCAGATCTGATACGCGCCCTGAGGTAGTGTCAGAGCCATAACAGGTGAGCTGGTGTCTGTGCACTGTAAAAAAAGATTAGCTGACTCAACTTAATTAAGTCAAGTCATCTTGTTGAGTTAATTTGAGTCAACTTATAGTGTCAAGTTTATTACACTTCGAAACATGAGTTGATGCAACATGTAGTCTGTTGACTCAACTTCCTTCCAAGTTAGTTGGACTACAAAATATTATTTGAGATAACTTTAAGAGATGTTCTGACTCAACTTTCTGTATCAAGTTAGGTGGACTATAAAATATTATTTGAGATAACTAAAAAAATATGTTGGTTGAACTTATTTTATCAAGTTAGCGCAACATTAGATATTTTTTCTCAATCTCTATTGCCAAGTTACTTGAGTTTAAGCAAACTAATATTTACAAAGAATCTACATGAGAATTAGCCAGTCAATCTTCAATATTAACACATGAAAAACTAGCTGAGAAGACAATTCAATAAGGACCTTTAAACCCCATTAAAACCCCAACAAGTCCATCTCCAACCTGCCTTGTGTGTCAGGCTCATGCCATGCGGTCTCACAATTTTGAGTTGAAAGCAGCCGGGACTCTTGGTGTAGTTATTGTCGTGTTTCTGTTATGCCTCTGCCCATATCATAGCATCTCTCTCCGACCGTGACTACCTTTTAGTGTTTTTCGTCATGTAAGTCGCAGTGTTTTTGTACGTCTTCGTCGCGTCTTCCTGTCTACAAGCGCAAGTACAGTCGGGAGTTTCTGCTAAATGTCGACAGGACCAACTTTCACCAGCTAAACTCCATTCAACAAGAGGAGCTACGAGACAGCGGTCTGCTCCGGAGGCCTGCTCCATCACCGCCCCCCAGTCCTGCCGCTCACCCACAGTGGAGGCAGCAGACTGCCCACCCAGATGCCTTCCTCATCTTGGCAGGGGATTTTAAACATGTAGACCCAAAGAGCGTGTTTCCAAAGCTCCAAAAACACATCGACTTTCCAACACGTGGGAACAACATACTGGACCAGGTCTACACCACCCAGAGAGGAGCTTACAAGGCCCTTCCCCTCCCCCACCTCGGCGCCTCTGATCACATCACTGTTATGCTAATGCCAGCATACAGACCACTGGTGAAAGTCAACAAGCCAGTTGTGAAAGAGGTGCATGTGTGGCCAGAAGGGTCCTTGGAGGAACTCAAGGACTGTATTTACACCACAGACTGGGACGTGTTCAAACAGGGTGCCACCTGCAACAACTCCACAGACCTCCAGGAGTACACAGATGTCGTCACTGCTTACATTGCCAAATGCATCGACGATGTAACAGTGACCAGAACCATCACTGTTCGGGCCAATCAGAAGCCATGGCTGACAGGAGAGGTCCACAGGCTGCTGAAGGCTCGAAATGCTGCCTTCAGAGCAGGGGATGAGGAGGCCCTGAGGACAGCGAGGGCCAACCTGTCACGCAGCATCAGAGAGGCCAAGAAGCAGTACTCCGGGAGGATAGCTCATCGCTTCAGCGACAGCAGAGACACACGGAGCCTGTGGCGAGGGATACAGACCATCACGGACTACAAGCCCCCACCGCAGACCTGTGACAGCTCCACCTCTCTGCTAAATGAGCTTAACGACTTCTTTGCTCGCTTTGAGGCACTCAACAACACACCGGCACAGAAAACTCCACCCCCTCCTGGCGATCAGGTGTTGACGCTGTCCCCGGACAGTGTGAGAAGGACACTCAGCAGGATCAACGCTCGCAAAGCTTCTGGTCCTGACAACATCCCTGGTCGTGTGCTGAGGGACTGTGCCGGAGAGCTCACGGATGTCTTCACAGACATCTTCAACATCTCGCTGAGCCAAGCTGTTGTCCCCACATGCCTCAAAACCACCACCCTCATCCCTGTCCCGAAAAAGTCATCGCCCTCCTGTTTCAACGACTACCATCCGGTAGCACTCACTCCCATCCTCATGAAGTGCTTCGAACGGCTGGTGTTGAAACACATCAAGACTGTCCTCCCACCCTCCCTGGATCCCTTCCAGTTTGCGTATCGGCCCAACCGCTCGACCGATGACGCCATCTCCACCACCCTCCACACAGCCCTCACCCACCTGGACAAGAAGGACTCCTACATTAGAATGCTGTTCATAGACTTCAGTTCAGCATTCAACACAATCATCCCACAACAGCTCATCACCAAACTGGACCAGCTGGGAATAAACACCTCACTTTGCAACTGGCTGCTGGACTTCCTGACTGGGAGACCTCAGGCAGTTCGGGTCGGCAGGAACACATCCAGCACCACCACACTGAACACGGGGGCCCCCCAAGGATGTGTGCTGAGCCCCCTCCTTTTCACCCTGCTGACCCACGACTGCACGCCGTTGCACAGCTCCAACCTCCTCGTCAAGTTTGCTGACGACGGTCCCATCAGCAACAACGACGAGACGGCCTACAGGAGCGAGGTGAGCCGCCTGGCCCTGTGGTGTGACCACAACAATCTCTCCCTGAACGTGGAGAAGACAAAGGAGATTGTTGTGGACTTCAGGAGGACACGCCCCCAGCATGCACCCCTGACCATCAACGGTGCTACGGTGGAGAGGGTGAGCAGCACCAAGTTCCTGGGTGTGCACGTCACTGAGGACCTCTCCTGGACCACCAACACCACATCACTGGCCAAGAAGGCAAACCAGCACCTCTACTTCCTCCGGAAACTGAGGAAAGCGAGAGCCCCGGCCCCCATCCTGCGCACCTTCTACAGGGGAACAATCGAGAGTGTGCTGACCAGCGGCATCACCGTGTGGTACGGCGCCTGCTCCGCCTCCTGTAGAAGGACCCTCCAGCGCACCGTGAAAGCAGCAGAGAGGATCATCGGTGCCTCTCTCCCCTCCATCCAAGACTTCTACACCTCTCGCCTCACCCGCAAAGCTCTCTGCATTGCGAGAGACCCCACCCACCCGTCACACAGTCTCTTCACCCTGCTGCCATCAGGGAGGAGGCGGCGGAGCCTGCAGGCCAGGACCAGCAGACTGAGGATGCTGAACTCTCTCCCTGCTCTGCCCCCCCTTCCACACACACACCCTCCCTGGACTCTGACTTTC
>JARJLU010019603.1:0-10233 GCA_030272975.1 Sparidentex hasta | reverse complement strand
GAAAAGTGGAGTCAGAAAATCAAATCATCTTCAGTTTAAACTATTCAGTCAGTATAAGCATCATATAGCTTCATTAATCATTATCATTTATTGTAGATGTTTGTTATATGAAGGTTTTAAATGTGCAGCTCCACATTAAGATACTCAGTGAGGATCAGTATAATATCAGCCTGATGTCTGCAGTTTAGTGTCACCACAACTTTCACATCATCTTAATCTGAGCACAGAAGTAAAACATGTTGTCTGACCTCAGAGTCTCCAGTCTGCAGTCTGGACTCTCCTTCAGATCAGACAGTAGCTTCACTCCTGAATCCTTCAGGCTGTAGTTTCCTCTCAGGTCCAGCTCTCTCAGATGGGAGGGGTTGGACTTCAGAGCTGAGGCCAGAGAAGCACAGCTGATCTCTGACAACCAGCAGCTCTTCAATCTGAATAAAGAATAAATTATGTCAGGTTAGAAGACAATGCTCTGCATGAAATCGTTTAGTGTTGTTCTTCTTCCACATTCAATTCCTGTTTCTGACTTTAAGCACCTGTTCGAGTTGTGGCTGTTACAATTAAAGATGACACAAGGAAACATGCACATTACACGTTACATTTCTGCCTTTTTTGGTGTTTTTGACCTTATATTAAAGTACCTGGTTAGTCTCAGGTCTAGGTATCTGCCTAGATACAGATTTAATCCTTTGGTCCCGCTTTACCTGAGTGAGAGTATGAGTGTGTAATTGGTTGCAGGTGTGTTTGAGTGGTTGTAGGTTGTCCCTGGGAGCTGATTGGTTCCTGCCTAGAAGACGAGGGTTCAAAGGCTGGTTCCGCTCCAGTTCCTGTGAGATCTCTCCTTCATTGTCCAAGACTGCCAGTGTGAATGTTTGTGTAAAAACTATGTTGGTTAATAAAACCATTTAAAAATGCCATTGCTGCTGGTGCTTGGAGGCTGGGAAGGGGGGGAGTCTCACCCTCTTGTTGCACCAGGGTTTCCCCTCAGCCTGGTCGTAACAATGATGCAATCGTATCTGGGGATTTTGTGTTGTTTTCATTGACAGCCTGAGTTGCCTTATGTATTTTGTTTTGCTCATCACAATTCTAGATAATCCCCAGTCACTATGAGTTGCTGTTATTGTCATGAGTTGTGTATCTTCTGTCACAAAGTAATTGTGCAATGTCATCTGCCTCGATCTACCCGAGTGTTGGACTGTTTCACTGCAATAACCTCCTGGCAGACTTGATTTATCAATAGTTTAATGTTATAATACAGGATTAGCTGAGGAGCATCTCTGTATTTACATGTTAAGAGGTTTCCTCACACTGTGAGGTAGTTTTCAGTCGACGCATATAATGGTAAGACCACAACCTTAGTCTTTTGCTTGAAATCACAGTTATACTATGCTTTGTGTTGCATATCTCAGACACTTCGAAGAGTTCAGGACACTCTTACACGCTGTCCCTTACTGCATGGTTCATGCAGCTGGTTTTAAGTATTGAAAGGATGACTTCCTTGGGATGTTTTGTTTTTGTAATTTACCCTGGGGACAGGGAGGCTTGCGACCACTGTCCTATTGTCGCCCAATTTCTGACTATGGTCACGGAGCCAAGTAATAGGGATGGGTTTATAACTAGGGCATGTTCTTGCACTCTTGGGGGGTTGGACTGGGTGGTGGGTGGGCTTAAACTTTTGTTGTTGTTTTTTCTTTTTTCTATTTGTTTTAATGTGGAGCGGCTCACACTGTGGATTATGCGTTTACTTTCTTTTTGTGTGGAGAGAGAGGGGGTTCGACTGGATTAAGTTGTTTGTATGTCTGTCTGGGTTCATTTTTTTCAGATGGTCACAGGTGCTGTCTTTGTGTTTCTGTTGGCATCAAATACAGAGGCCAACACCCTAAAATATGCCTGAACTTAATGTTTTGAGTTGGAACGCAGGCAGTTTGAGTTTGATGGGTTTAATGGGCTTCGGGGAAGGCTTTATAAAAATGATACCGTTGTTATATTCAAACCCCTCTGCAATGGTTCTTACAGGTAACATTTGTTCCACTCTATTCCCAGTATCTAGATCATCTCGCCAGGGCTGCCTCTTGAGCCTGACGCTGTTCGCTCTTTCACTTGAACCTTTGGCCCAGATGATTCGGTTTTCCTCGGTTATTAAACCCATAACTGTTAAGAACACATCCCATCACCTGGCGCTTTACGCTGACAACATTTTAGTCTTTCTTGGAGACCCATTGCAGTCTGCCCCCCACCTCCTAACACTGTTGGATGAGTTTCGTGCGCTATCTGGTTTCAAAGTTAATTGGTCAAAACCAGCTTTGATGCCTTTGAATGAAGCAGCCAAGACCTCTGCTTTGCCTTCCAATATTCCCTCAGTTACACACTTTAAATATCTGGGCATTGACGTATTTTCCTCTCTACATTTTACTGTGAAGCAAAATTATACTGAGACACTGAACAAAGTCTTAGGTGATTTAGAAAGATGGGCCAGCCTGCCAAACTCACTCCAGGCATGTATTTCTATTGTCAAAATGAATGAATCTCTCCCCCTGCTGGGTACTGGAGTAAGCTTCATGCAGCTGTCTCGAAATTCATATGGAGTGGGAAGAGACCCCGTCTTAGATCTGCCACTGTCCAGCGCAGGAGATTAGATGGGGGATTAGCGGTGCCAAACTTTAAACTTTACCACTGGTCCTTCCCTCTTAGACCCCTTGTTGTATGGTTTGACCCTCAGACGGCAGTTTCTTGGCGTACAATGGAAGAAAGAATGGTGCACCTGTGGTCTTTGGCAGATGTCTTATTTGCAAATATTTCTGTGAGACAGAGTCAACTACGTTTCGGTCCCATTGTGACCCATCTGATCCAGGTCTGGCGCTCAGTGGAAAGGATTTGTAATATATCTTGCAGATGAAACATCTCCAATTTATAATAACAAAGGTTTACTGATTGGAGGGAGACGTGTCATCTACTCTCAGTGGGAAAAGGGAGGGATACAGTTTTTGGGTGATATTTTTGGCTTAGGTGGTTTACGCTCCTTTCAAGACATCAAGAATAGCTTTAATCTGCCAGGCATCTCCTTCTTTTTTCATCTACAGCTGAGAGCAGCCCTTAAAGCACACGGGGTGCCGTGGCAACAACAACACATCCACTTCACAAGCTGATTCTTAATAAAACAGCTGCGAGGGGAATGGTATCCCCTCTATACTTTAACCTGCTTGAGGCCACCTACAAAACGCTCCCAGTAGACAGGTTATGGAGGGGTGATGACAGATTGGATCAGGATTTTTATTTTGACATGGATGTGTACCAGAGATTATCAGTGAACTGTGAACATGTACGTGTAGATGATGTGTGGATGATGTTGAGGTGAGGGGATTGACTGGAGGCTGAACATAAAGTACGTTGCATTCTCTGTCAGAAAGACAACTAATTTGTCTGTAAAATAAGAGCTTTACATTGCACCCCGATGGAGTTTAGAACTGGGTTCTTAGCAGGGGGCTTTTAATTTGAAAGTAGTGACCGTTAGTAGCTTGCCGCTACAACAACAAGCGGACAGCGAAGACAGCTACAGAGGCCGAGGAGCCGCTGGATCTCTGCGGCTGTCTAGTTGCTCATCTTAATGTCCGCGGATGAAGTGATGAACTGACTGCTGTGATCAGCTGTTTCCTGGTTTTAAAACTCCCCGTCTGTGGGTCGCACCATAGACATATATAGATAGACGCCTCATTGAGCGCCGGACTGTACGTGGATGTCACCGCCATATTTGAGGAAGCAGATCCACCCTGTGAACTAATACGAGTCATGAAGTGAAATTTATAAAGCTCCTTCTACAAAGTGCCATAAGTTAATGTCTCGTTTACACAGTCACACACGTACGGATATATTCAGGAAACAGATAAGAAACAAAAACAACATCTGTAACGTTCTCTGATGATTAAAAAACTTAACTACTCCTTACATGTTCAGTATACAGGTCGGCACCAAACCACAGGATGGATTTTTAAAATGTTTTTACGAGTGTTTATAGCTGCTAATGTATGTAACGCTGTTACTGTGATGATACATGACAGTTAAATATTTAATCTGTGTCTATAATAACCACATCCTGATGTGTAAATGTGACATCTTGCTACCATACTGTCAACTTGTTTCATTAAATTTGACTTTATAATATATGAATCACAATCAGAAATACTTCATTGATGCCCAATGAGAAACTGCAGCGTTACAGAGGCTCCCATTCAAAGTCAAGAATATGCAGAAAAGTAGTTCTACTAATACTACTACTAATAATAATAATAAAAACTATATATGATGCATATGTATAATAGTAGCCTACTGCAACTTTTTTTTACCATAATTCAATGTTATCTTATACATTATCATATGTTATTATGTTCTGTCATGGAGTATATCTCTACACTGTGGAAAAAAGAGAGCAGGCTCACTGCTGCTGCAGTTTCTTATCTTAATTTGCAGACTTTGTTAATTTTTTGTTGCCATGATTTTTATTATTTGTACTTAGATCTTCGAAAATCACTGTATTCATCAAAACGACATTGGTGCTTTTTATTCACACAGATGTCTGACTTGTATGTCAGGATCTGGTTATTATGGAGGGATTCAATATCTAACTGTCATGTATCATCACAGTAACAGTGTCACATACATCAGCATTCTGCAGCAGATTGCACTATTAAAGTTGTGCTGTTGCACATTTCATGAGAGAAGTTGTCAGTCTCATTACTTACATAGCATGAAGTGACCATGGACACTTAACGGCCCCCCAGCAACACTGTCACCTTTTTTACTCTGAGGAGTTTGCAGGTCTGATATGTGGCTTAGTACGGCTGAAGCACTGAGGGGTTGACTCTGATGCTTGTGGTTCATGGTGTGTCCGAACCACTTACTTCACACATCATGAATCACTCAATAGCTCTATATTAACTGCTCCACGAGTCCCCATTCTGTTTGTTTGTTTTCTGTTTTTTCCTTTTTGTCCTGATTATATTTTCATTTTATTTTATTTTTTCCGTTTCATGTGAAAAAGTTTATTTTTCATTCTATGTATGTGGGGGTGGAGGGGATTGATGTAACGGTATGTTCAGTGGCTGTAAATCATTGTTTGCATTGTGTTTGAATGGAAATAAAAAAAATATTTGATACAAAATGTATTTATTAAATCATGTTTCTGTGGTTTATTGTCACTTTCTTAAAAACATGATGTGGACAATAAGATGATGATCAAGAGTTGAAGAGGATCACAGTGAATTATTCACTGTAGATTTTTCTCTTTATATGGAGGTTTTAAATGTGCAGCTCCACATTAAGATACTCAGTGAGGATCAGTATAATATCAGCCTGATGTCTGCAGTTTAGTGTCACCACAACTTTCACATCATCTTAATCTGAGCACAGAAGTAAAACATGTTGTCTGACCTCAGAGTCTCCAGTCTGCAGTCTGGACTCTGCAGAAAATCACTCAGATGATTCACTCCTGAATCCTTCAGGCTGTTGTAACTCAGGTCCAGCTCTCTCAGATGGGAGGGGTTGGACTTCAGAGCTGAGGCCAGAGAAGCACAGCTGATCTCTGACAAACTGCAGCTCCACAATCTGAATAAAGAATAACTGATGTAAGTTTAGAAGACCATGTTCCTGCTTGAAATCATTCAGTGATTAATAATGTGTTCAAAAGGAAAAAGAGAAAATGGAAACTCCAAACATCTGAACCCAACAGGACGCAGGTTCAAACCTCTAAAATACAAAAGGTGACAAAGAGCTCTCATTAATATTAATGACAACGTGCTGCTGCTTCAATAAAGACGTCGTGACTTCACCTCTTAAACTCTGCAGCTCCACCAGTGGCTCCATCTATACAAACTCATGTTGTGAAGCCAAACTCATAAAAAGTCACTGAAACTGATTTTACATTCAATTCAAGATCACAAACTTTCAAAGATGCAAATACGTCAGGATGAATTCTGGGGAAATGCGAACAAAAGTAAATCCATAAAATCAAAGTCTCTTCAGTTTGAACTAGTGTGAGTATCATATAGTTTTGTAAAACTGATGGAAAAAGAAAATACTGAATATTTGTTGTTGTCTGTTTGTTGAAACAGAGATAACTTATTTATTAATTGTTTCTATATTTTATTATCACTTTCTTAAAAACATGATGTGGAATATGAGATGATGATCAAGAGTTGAAGAGGATCACAGTGAATTATTCAGTGTAGATGTTTCTCTTTACAAGAAGGTTTTAAATGTGCAGCTCCACATTAAGATACTCAGTGAGGATCAGTATAATATCAGCCTGATGTCTGCAGTTTAGTGTCACCACAACTTTCACATCATCTTAATCTGAGCACAGAAGTAAAACATGTTGTCTGACCTCAGAGTCTCCAGTCTGCAGTCTGGACTCTGCAGAAAATCACTCAGATGATTCACATCTGAATCCTTCAGGCTGTTGTAACTCAGGTCCAGCTCTCTCAGATGGGAGGGGTTGGACTTCAGAGCTGAGGCCAGAGAAGCACAGCTGATCTCTGACAAACTGCAGCCACTCAATCTGAATAAAGAATAAATGATGTAAGTTTAGAAGACAATGTTCCTGCTTGAAATCATTCAGTGATTAATAATCTGTTCAAAAGGAAAAAGAGAAAATGGAAACTCCAAACATCTGAACCCAACAGGACGCAGGTTCAAACCTCTAAAATACAAAAGGTGACAAAGAGCTCTCATTAATATTAATGACAACGTGCTGCTGCTTCAATAAAGACGTCGTGACTTCACCTCTTAAACTCTGCAGCTCCACCAGTGGCTCCATCTATACAAACTCATGTTGTGAAGCCAAACTAATAAAAACTCACTGAAGCTGATTTTAGATTCAATTCAACATCAGCAAGTTTCCAAAGATGTAAATCTGTCAGGATGAATTCTGGGGAAATGTGAACAAAAGTAAATCCATAAAATCAAAGTCTCTTCAGTTTGAACTAGTGTGAGTATCATATAGTTTTGTAAAACGGATGGAAGGAGAAAATACCGAATATTTGTTGTTGTCTGTTTGTTGAAACAGAGATAACTTATTTATTAATTGTTTCTATATTTAATTATCACTTTCTTAAAGACATGATGTTGAATATAAGATGACGATCAGGAGTTGAAGAGGATCACAGTGAATTATTCAGTGTAGATTTTTCTCTTTATATGAAGGTTTTAAATGTGCAGCTCAACACTGCTCTGCCACAGTCAATGGATTAAACCACTGTAGAAGAAAACAGACTTTATCATTGAGATAGTCAGTGTGGATCAGTATCATAAAAACTTGACATTCAACTCAAGATCACAAAGTTTCCAAACATGCAAATATATCAGGATGAATTCTGGGGAAGAGTAAACAAAAGACATCTACTGTATTTATTTATTTAATGAAAAGTGGAGTCAGAAAATCAAATCATCTTCAGTTTAAACTATTCAGTCAGTATAAGCATCATATAGCTTCATTAATCATTATCATTTATTGTAGATGTTTGTTGTTATATGAAGGTTTTAAATGTGCAGCTCCACATTAAGATACTCAGTGAGGATCAGTATAATATCAGCCTGATGTCTGCGGTTTAGTGTCACCACAACTTTCACATCATCTTAATCTGAGCACAGAAGTAAAACATGTTGTCTGACCTCAGAGTCTCCAGTCTGCAGTCTGGACTCTGCAGAAAATCACTCAGATGATTCACTCCTGAATCCTGCAGGTTGTTTTTGTCCAGGTGCAGCTCTCTCAGATGGGAGGGGTTGGACTTCAGAGCTGAGGCCAGAGAAGCACAGCTGATCTCTGACAAACTGCAGCTCTTCAATCTGAATAAAGAATAAATGATGTAAGTTTAGAAGACAATGTTCCTGCTTGAAATCATTCAATGATTAATAATCTGTTCAAAAAGAAAATGAGAAAATGGAAACTCCAAACATCTGAACCCAACAGGACGCAGGTTCAAACCTCTAAAATACAAAAGGTGACAAAGAGCTCTCATTAATATTAATGACAACGTGCTGCTGTTTCAATAAAGACGTCGTGACTTCACCTCTTAAACTCTGCAGCTCCACCAGTGGCTCCATCTATACAAACTCATGTTGTGAAGCCAAACTAGTCAAACTTTTGGGGGGAAAAGTGGAGTCAGAAAATAAAATTATTCCGTCACTATAAGCATCATATAGCTTCATGCATCTATGATCCCCTACAAGCACAGCTGAACCCTGACAAACGTCAATTAATGAATCTGAATAAAGAATAAATGATGTAGGGTTAGGGTTACACTACATAATAGTGTATAGTGTCCATAACAACATGAATCCAATTAGAGGACAGACTGAATTCTACTGACAGACTGAGTTGTGTTCAGACACACACAGAAAACAGGAAAAGTAAAGGATGTTTAAAAGTTCTGTTATGGATTTAAATCAGGTAGATAAACACTGCACAAGAGCAAAATACATGAACTGACCTCAAGATCTCCAGTCTACAGTTTGGACTCTTCAGTCCTGCACACAGCAGCTTCACTCCTGAATCACTCAGGCTGTTCTTACTCAGGTCCAGCTCTCTCAGATGGGAGGAGTTGGACTGCAAAGCTGAGGCCACGACTTCACAGTCAGTCTCTGAGAGTTCACAACCAGAAAGTCTGTGATGACAGAGAAAATAAAACTGAAGGTCAAATAAAATCTGACACTTTATCTACAAAACAGACATGAGCACATTTGGCTGTAGCTCAGCTGGTCAGTTGTTCAGTCTGAGCTGGTCAGTCACTGATCACAAGGTTTGTGGTTTGAAACTTGAGCTCCTCCTCCCCATATGTCAAAGTGCTCTTGAGCAAACTAATGATCAGTGGCAGCTTTAGACCAAACAAGGTGATGTGATTTGTGTCAGTTAAACTTTATGTGAACATGATGTCCACTGAGTGCTACAATCACTGGAGGTTGTAACAGCACTTGTATGTATTTGATCCTGCCTGCCCTCCTCACTCCCACCACCAACTTATGTGTGTATGTCTGGATATAATAAGAACAATAAACAGACACATTATAGAAACAAAGTGTAGAAACTCTATCCACTGTGAAAATGAGACTGTTGTGATAAAATGACTGTAAAACTTTTTAATCTTCCATCACTTTAAGAGTTAGAAGATGATAGAAGATGTTTTTTTCTTTTTATTTATGGATATTTATAGTGAAAAACACAAAATCAGATTTTACTTGTTTGAGTTTCATGGAGCTGAACTTTCAGATTGTGATTGTGTGTAACATGTGGATCTTTAATACTGATCAGCTCAACATTGTTTTATAATGTAATAAACACACAATGATGATCTTATGTGGACTCACAGAGCCTTCCTGCAGTTCCTCACAGCTGGAATCAGCCTCAATCGTCCATGTGATGTTGCGTTGTACTTCCTCAGGTAAAACTCATCCAGAACCTCCTCTGACATCTGCAGCATGTAGGCCAGACCTGAGCAGTGGATCAGAGAGAGTTTCTGCTTTGTTCTGTTCTCTGACTTCAGGAACTCTTGGATCTCCTGATGAACTGAGTGGTCGTTCATCTCCATCAGACAGTGGAAGATGTTGATGCTTCTGTCAGGAGAGACTTCTGCTGACTTCCTCATCTTCTTCAGGTTCTGAATGGCTCTCTGCTTGAGTTCTGGACTGTTGCCTGTCTGACCAAGCAGACCTCCTAAGAGTCTCTGGTTGGACTCCAGAGAGAGGCCATGAAGGAAGCGAACAAACAGGTCCAGGTGGCCATTTTTACTTTGAAGTGATTTGATCATTACTCTGTTTAGGAAGCCATCCAGTGTTGAATCAACGCGTTTTTTTCCCAAAAAATCCTTCAGGACCTCTGTGTTCCTGTTGGTGAAACAGTGGAACATGTAGACTGCAGCCAGAAACTCCTGAACGCTCAGATGAACAAAGCAGTAGACTGTTTTCTGGAAGATCACACTCTCTCTTCTGAAGATCTCTGTACAAACTCCTGAGTACACCGAGGCCTCTGTGACATTAAGACCACAGCGCTCCAGGTCTTCTTGGTAGAACATGATGTTTCCTGTCTCCAGATGTTCAAACGCCAGCCTCCCCAGCTTCAGAAGAACTTCCCTGTCAGCCTCCGTCAGCTCCTGTGGACTCGTCTCACGTCCCTCATCGTACTTCTGCTTCTTCCTCTTTGTCTGAACCAGCAGGAAGTGTGAGTACATGTCAGTCAGGGTCTTGGGCAGCTCT
>JARJLU010019602.1:0-98728 GCA_030272975.1 Sparidentex hasta | reverse complement strand
TCCGTATGCTATCATTCAGATTTCCAAAATTCAACTGCGAAAAATTTCCCAAAAGGAGTGAATGGGACGAGGTCAAAAAAGTTGCAAATCTGTTTAATTGAATTGAACTTTTTTCCTACAATGTATAGTTTTTTAACTCTGACCCCTTAATGATAGTGAGTGATTTTGGAAAAAATCAGGGTTTTCAATGAGTGTGAATGGAGGAATGTTAGCGCAGCAGAGCGCAGGAGACCAACTGACAGTGTGAGAGAGGCTAAAAAACAAACTCAGGAATTTTGTCTTTCCGTGATGGGCCCGGCCACAAATTACGCTCAAAAACAGTGATATTTTCCAGAGTTGTACCCACACTTGTCTCCTCTCACACAATGTGTCTGCTTTATCGGTTGGATTTACGGTTTTTGAATTATCCGCCTCTGACCGACCAGAGTAGCTCTCACTGGCTCCATTCACTCCAATGTTAATCGGGAAGAGGATTTTCGAAACTGCACCCTTTTTCAACTCGCTCCTGTTACCACATTTCTGACACGAGGACCATGAAACTTCATGAGTGTGTTCTTTAAGGCCTCTCTGGCTTGATCGTGAGAAAATTTTGCGATTATCATGTGTGGTTTTGAATATATAGCACTAGTCTGTCTGTCTCTGTCTGTCTCTGTCTCTCTCTGTCTGTCTGTCTGCCTCTCTCTCTCTGTCTGTCTGTCTCTCTCTCTATGTGTTTATTTTACAATCCACTGTACAGTGACAGCCCTTTTTTCTGTTGCTAACTCGTCCCACACTGTTGAGCGCACACAAACAAACTACACATCAAAACGTGCAGCTCGATCTGACTCGGTATGGTATCATTCAGTTTTTCAGAATATCAATTTTTTGCGTCGCAAGATGCGAAAAAATGCCAAACATTTCCCAAAAGGAATGAATTGGACGAGGTAAAAAAACTCAAATCTTCAACATTTTTCAAAAATCTCCTGCTCTGGCAAACATTCGCCTAGAAACACCATTCAAACTTTAAAACGTAGGCACAAGTCTCGACTATTTAAGTTGTATTTGAACTTTTTTCCTACAATGTATAGTTTTTGAACTCTGACCCCTTAACGATGGTGAGTGATTTTGGAAAAAATCAGGGTTTTCAATGAGTGTGTATGGCGGAATGTTCACGCAGCAGAGTGCAGGAGACCAACTGACAGAGTGAGTGAGGCTAAAAGAAGAACTCAGAAATTTTGTCTTTCCGTGACGATCACGGCCACAAATTACGCTCAATAACTGATATTTTCCAGAGTTGTAGCCACACTTGTCTTCTTTCTCACAATGCATCTGCTTTATCGGTCGGATTTACGGTTTTTGAATTATCTACCTCTGACCGACCAGAGTAGCTCTCACTACTGACACGAGGACCACAAAACTTGGTGAGTGTGTTCTTTAAGTGAGTGTGTTCTTTAAAGGGGCGTTCAGACCGAACGCAATGGACGCGAATGGAGCGGCAACTCTACATTGAAAATCAATGTAAATGTTGCGATGACACGCGATTCAGGCGCCGGTGGCGCGAATGGAGCGTCTGTCGTGGCGCGTCTGAAGCGACGCGAATAAAGTTGAAAATATCCAATTTTTCAGGAGGCATTGCGCTGCGACATCCAATCAGCGACGAGTTCAAGCCGACTTCCCTCACGTATGGTTGTTTACGGAGCAACATGGAGGAGAAACTGATAGTAGCTGTCTGTGGGTACCCGGTGCTGTATGACACCACTGCGGTGTTACTGACCGTGTTTCTCTATGAAATGTTAGCATCAGTTAGCACTTGCATAGCATTATCCCCCTTTGCAGGATAGAGCGGGTTGAGAAATATCGGTTCAAAAATGAGCGGGCAAGCGCGTCATCTTTTTTCTCAGACGCGACTGGCGCAAATGAAGCGAATGACGCGAATGAAGTTGAAAATATCCAACTTTTCAGGAGACATTGCGCTGCAACATCCAATCAGCGACGAGTTCAAGCCGACTTCCCTCACGTACGGTTGTTTACGGTCGGCCAGAGCAACATGGAGGAGAAGCTGTTTGTAGCTGTCTGTGGGCACCCGGTGCTGTATGACACCACTGCGGTGTTCTACATGGACAAACTTAAAAAAGAGGAGGCGTGGGTGAGAGTCACTGAGGAGGTGGGACTCCCCGGTAAGTTTTGAAGCTATCTGTGAATTGTTTTACTACGTTACTGACCGTGTTTCTCTATGAAATGTTAGCATCAGTTAGCACTTGCATAGCATTATCCCCCTTTGCAGGATAGAGTGGGTTGAGAAATATCGGTTCAAAAATGAGTGGGCAAGCGCGTCATCTTTTTTCTCAGACGCGACTGGCGCGAATGACACGAATGAAGTTGAAAATATCCAACTTTTCAGGCGGCATTGAGCTGCAACATCGCGCTGCAACATCCAATCAGCGACGAGTTCAAGGCGACTTCCCTCACGTACGGTTGGCAAGAGCAACATGGAAGAGAAGCTGTCTGTCTGTGGGTATCCGCTGCTGTATGACACCACTGCGGTGTTCTACATGGACAAACTTTTTTTTTTTTTTTTAAGTATTTTTTTGGCCTTTTCTGGCTTTATTGATAGAACAGCTGAAGAGCTAGACAGGAAACAGGGTAAGAGATGGGGAGTGACACGCAGCAAAGGGACCCGGGCCGGGAGTCGAACCCGGGTCCGCTGCAGAGCCTCAGCACATGGGTCGCGCGCGCTACCGACTGAGCTATGTGGCGCCCTACATGGACAAACTTAAAAAAGAGGAGGCGTGGGTGAGAGTCGCTGAGGAGGTGGGACTCCCCGGTAAGTTTTGAAGCTATCTGTGGCTTGTTTTACTACGTTACTGACCGTGTTTCTCTATGAAATGTTAGCATCAGTTAGCACTTGCATAGCATTATCCCCCTTTGCAGGATAGAGCGGGTTGAGAAATATCGGTTCAAAAATGAGCGGGCAAGCGCGTCATCTTTTTTCTCAGACGCGACTGGCGCGAATGACGCGAATGAAGTGAATAGTCCAAAATGATCAAGCGGCGCGATAGAAGCGTCTGAAGCGATTGTATTCGCGTCTGTCGCGTTCGGTCTGAACGCTCCTTAAGGCCTTTCTGGCTTGATCGTCAAAAAACTTTTGAGAAACTGCACCCTTCTCTAACTCGCTCCTGTTACCACATTTCTCCAATTGGGACCACAAAAGTTGGTGACTTTTGTTGTTCATTAAGGCCTTTCCCGCTTGATGGTGAAGAAATTTTGCTGATACCATGTTTGCTTTTTCGTCGCGGGGCAAAGCGCACAGCCCACTCTCGCGATTTCCCGGCGGGGAATCGTCTAGTCTTCGTTTTAGTGCTGTACTATCAGATTACAGAGCAGTGGTTTTTCTCAGGCCGTGAGGTTCAATCCCACAGTGCCCCCTAAAGCCCTGACCCCTCATGGGCTTTGCTGACATGTTTAAGTGAGAGAGTCCTTAAAGGGCCAGAACAGTGTAATAGTTAAGGGACAGCACTTTGTGACATTTCACTGGTTTTGGACTTTTTATTTTACATTTTAAAATCATGAGTCTTACAAACGAAGAGCTCATTCAGAGGTTTCACAAAGACAGTTACATAATGTTTTAGAAGCTTTTTAATTTTTCGTTGTTTAATGTACTGAGGGAATTAAGTGGAAAATCAGTTAGAAGATTAAATGTCAGATGTAAGGTAGTGATTTCAAATATTCAGTTTGTGAATAAAAAATGTTGCATAAAGAATAATGAAAGCACCCAGATCATCAGTTTTCTTTAATAATGTGTCCAGGGGTCCCCCCGGTAACCCATGGTAACCCTGTATTTAATGTTACAATGCTCTGAAGTGTGGTTAATTCCCCCAGACGAAGTCTGCAGAAATGCAGACTTGTGGAAAGTGGCCAGAGAGCGATCGAAACAAGCCCTTGTGGCCTTGACAATTTGACAGCAGAGAGCCCTAAACCCTTAGACTTACCATGACCGTGCCTCAAACTCTGTGAGTCTGAGTGTGGACACAGGGATTTGACCTGACTATCCTCTATTCACCATCAGCACTCCACATCATTTTTATGATCAAAACCTGTGACAGGCATTAAGACGAACTATAATAATAACTGTACAGAAATAGCCATTTTCTTACAAATGGTCTTGTTTGCTTGTGCAGGCCATAAAGAGTCATCAGCATTAAACTGAGACGGTTTCATTACCAGTTAAGTGTTCCTTCCAATTAGAAAATAAACAAAGACAAAAATAGTTGAATATCAAGAAATTTTATCTTCACAACTGGAAAAGGCATTATGGTAAACTGCATTAAAACATTTCAGAAGCACACTACTTCTGGTTCATCTTTGGTAATCAACAGGCTGTTGTAAATGTAGATATGAGAAATACAGTCTATAAATATGAAACATGCTCTCTGATGATTGGGATTGTAAGTGCTATGATTGTAACAATATTTCTTCTAGAAATAGTGCATATTAGTGATTTTTTCCTCCACTCCTAATCTACTCATTTCATATAAAAACCTACATTTTCTGGATATTTGAAGTAGTTGCTGTGAATCCTTTGATATATTAATAAATTATGATGTACAGAGCAGACAACATCACAACTATCTGCAGTAAATACGCAGATGCAATTACACCAAGGCCACATTTTGGGCTTCTTAGATAGTGGTAACGAGTAAGATAGTAAAACAATTCAAAAGAGAAATGTGTTATCATCAACACATTTCATGTCTGAATGTTCATCATCAATGTGAAAAGCTGAATACTGTCCAGCTGTTTGTGGTTTCAGTCTCAGTGTCCCAGCTGCCGGTCGTCGTACGTGCTGTACCTCTTGACATGGATTCGCCGAACACGCTCGCGGAGCTCAGCTCCTCCGGATCCCTCCTCCTCTTCACTGTGAGAGCCACAGTTAGTGTAGCTCCGGCGTGTGGCCTCCAGCAGGGAGTTGTCAGGCAGCGGCATTGTCTCATAAAGCAAGGCGTTCAGAGTCTCCTCATAGATTCGAGCTTCAGGAAACTCCACCTGAGGTAGGAAGAGACAGACGCCAATTATTTCTATATAATACCAATGAATGTATCATTCATGCCCGCAAGTCAATTAATATAACTGCTGACACAGAAAAACAAATAAACAGAAATAATATCCACACTTTCTGTCATGTTGATTCAGTACACATCTACAATCCAGTTTAATATAAAGTAATGTAAAATACTTTCAGGCACTCTTTGGGTGTTAGGAGTTATTTCTGTTCCTACAGCATGCAGTTACTTTGTATGTGTTGTCTGTCACAACACTTAAGAGGTTTTGTCTCTCCGGGGCCCCTACACGTGGACAGATTTTTTCATTGTTTAATGTACAAATGTACTTCAGATCACACAGTTTACCATCATCCACTGACATGTGACAACACTGTTATTTCCACATTAAATACCTCTGTAACTGCTGTTTTTTATGTTTTCCAATTCCTCCTGTTTTGAGGAAAGTCTTTCTCATTACACTGCTGCTGAAATCATAGTGCTAGGATGGGTTAGGTGGCAGGTGATTGAAAAGTGGGATATTGCATCCGTTAATTTCATCCAATTAGTATAGTGCTTCTGTAAACACATGGCCTTTCTGTGCAGAGAGCACTGGAGTGTAACACACCCAGCACCTTCTCCAGCCACCTCTTCATCACCTGCACTCTGACTGTGAAAACGACAAGCATCTGGACGCTGCATTTTGGAGTTAAATACAGTGTTTACAGATAAATGCTCAGGTTTTTTGGTGGCCTTTTTGTGTTTTGCTTTGCTTGTGTGGTTTCAGAGGTGCTCTGGAAAGGCCTGACCTACCTGCCAATTCTGACTGCCTCTACCACAACAGATTCATTTATTTCAACCTTTCCCCTGTGCTGGTGTCTGCTCCTGGGTCCAATATAAATAGAAACCTTCACAAACTTTAACTGTAATTAGCTTTTTTTCATCCTTCTCTATCAATCAATCCTTTTGATCCATACTGTAACGCTCTAGACAAGCTGAGCATGTCGCAGCTCATCCTAACCTTGGTCTGCTTCTTCTCTGTTGCGTAGACAATGGAGGTGCAGCAGACCTCAGCCAGCTTGCGACCCTGACCATAGAAGGACCAGCAGCAAATCTCGTCTCCGATCACGTCTTTGATGAAGAGGACACGGCCATTGAAGCTGAGAGACAGCCTGTCAAACAGCTCTATGTTCTTCAACAGGTTGTCGTCTGAGTTACTGTTGAGACAAAAGCAAACTGATGTAGAGAAGAAGCGCATCATCATTTAATCCATGCTGTGGCCTGTAGCTCATTACTTTAGCAGATTGAAAAATTAGCGCTGTCCTTGCTGAGTACTTTGAAGAAGAAATAAATCAGCTATCTTTGTAATAATGGAAGCACGAGGGCCTTTGGGGAAAAGCAATCTTACCTGGTGTAGGAGTACTTGTTATTGCTTCTGTTATATACCAGCTTGACCACGGGCTAACAGAAGGAAGGAGACTGATTAATTATCTGTATTTCATTGCTTTTATTACTGAAATGCACCAAATGTGAATTCACTTTAAGTAGGCGTTAACAATTTGGCAAGAATACCATGACAAGAGAGCAGAAAAGTCACATCAAATGAAGTTTGAGGTAATTATTAATGTTATTTTATCTTTTAATTAACAACAACAAATCCTATAAAAGCCAGATAAAGCACAAGATAATATTGATGCTGTTTTACTGATATCTTTCTGGTTGTAACATAGCATGGAGGCAGGATCTAACTTGAGAGGCTGTTGTTGAAGAAAAACTAATTATATTTTCAGTAGTAGTGATTGTAGATCCATCATAAATAAATAAATTCCAGCCGTGGGAGCTTTGTTTACCTTGGCAGAAGACTGGATGAGCCTCTCCTCTTCCTTACTGGAGGTGACCACAGGTATAACACACAGGGGTTGCTCTTTATTGCCCTGTCAATCACAAACCAACATACACTGGGAGTTACAGGTATCATGGGCAGGGATGTAGTGTTATTGGTTGAAGTACCGGAGTGCACCTAAGATGTGCCCTTGTGTGAGTACATGTGCGCATGTGATGGGTGCTGGCGTGTACGCTGCCTAGATATAGACTGAGAGGAGGCAGGTTGTGTGCTGTTCGTTCATGTGCTGTTCATACATTCATCATCATGTCACTACTTGACATGATGATGAATGAATGACAGGATTTCTATTTCTTGCTGCTTCAAAGACTGTCCCACTGGAAAAAGAGAGAAGTGTAAACTTTGGCAGTCCTGCCAACTTCCCTGTTAACTTGTCAGCATCACACATGCCCACTGACATTTGATTTCACAGATGGTGATACTGCTGCTATAGCCAAGATGCATAAATACATACTATGATCCGGAGCTAATCTAATCTGTGAATCCAAGTAGCGCTGTTGTAGAGCTGAACTGAACCCACTGCTGCTGCAAACACAGTCAGGCAAAGCACTGAGAACCACAAACTGTAAACTGAAAGAAGACTTAGATAAAGTCAAAAGAAGGAAATACTAAAACTATGTACATGTATAAAATCCTTTATCATTGTATATGGTATTTTATTGTGATAAAGTACATTAATGTTAAATCAACTAAGAAACAATGTATAGATAAATCAAATAGCAACAGCTGCATGAGGTGATGTGTGAACTTAGGCAGAGCAGTGCTTTGAGTTAAATGCCACCATTAGCAAGCTAACCCGCTCACAATGACATTGCTTGTCACCATCTTACTTTAGCAGGCTAGGCATGCTAACATTAGCTAATTACACACTGTACAACCACGGCTGCTCTTTCAGACATCAGGAAATCTCCGTTGTGAAGTATGCAGATGGCACCACCATAATTGGCCACATTAAAAGCAACAATGAGAGTTCATATTGGGAGGAAATTAACAGTCTTGGAGTGCTGAGCTGAGAACAATCTACTGCTCAGTGTCAACAAAACCAAGGAGCTGATTTTAGAAAGGAGGAGGCAAAGACACACACCCCTGTCTACATCAGTGAATCTGAGGGGGAGCAGGTGGGCAGTTTTAGGTTCCTGGGAATAAACATCACTGAGAACCTATCTTGGTCATCACACATCACCACCCTGGTTACATAATGCACAGAAAAGGCTCTACTTTCTATAGAAATACTTGAAGGCTAACTTGTGAAGGCTAAGATTATGGTCAACTTCAACAGAGGAGCAACAGAGGTAACATACTGGCATTGTTTGTGCATGAGTACAGGAAGGCTCTACAGGGGGTGATTAAGACCACCAGAACACCACTGATACCATCTACAGAGCATCAGTGACATCAGTGTAGTGAGATGTCTGCACAGAGTCCAAAGGTACTAAAATACAACACCCACCCAGCCACAGTGTGTTCAAAGTAGCTTTCAACAGAAACAATGTATTTATGTTCCTACCCTACCATCACTATAGCTCAGATGGGGAAAGCAGACATTGGTGGAAGTACACAACACCAGATGTTAAACCAGACAAGTAAAAATATATGTCAAAGGTAATTGTAAACACAGTAGATGATTTTTTTACTGTTTGGAGAGGGCTTCAACCATTTGCATGATATATTGATAAATATAACTCATCACCACAACCCATCTGCTAATACACAAACAGTCCAGAGAAGACTGCAGACGATTACACATCCTATTTTCGCATCACTTAAAATAAGGTCAGTGTGTATGTGACTGACCTGCAGAGTGTTTTGACAGAGTTCCACTAGGCCCTGGATGAGGTAATACTTTGCCTCAGCCAACAGCTCCTGGACAGCCTGTCGACCTTTAGGTAAGATGACTGTGCTGTCACGCAGGTAGCACAGGATGCTGCCAAAGTGTTTCCCACTACGGTCGATCAGGATCCAACCTGAATGGAAACAACAGAGCATGTTGAACATATGTACTTCTAAGCCACTGGTGCACAACAATGCTGTGTCAGCAACAGAGTCTGCACACCGTCACTGAAATGTAAAAATGTGTTGTCAAAATATAAAGAGGCCCATTGTCTTTGAGGTAAAATGATGCTGTAGCTCATTCATTCGAAGCCAGACCTGTTGTGATCATGAGCAACAAGCATCGGTGGAGGAGAAGTCATTTCGATCCAGTTTCCTCAAATATGGAGTCATGTTTTAAGTAAAAGTATATCGATAGTCAGTTGTGATGCTGCAACCAGTCACTGTTTGTGTGTATTTGTTGTAAAAATAAATAAATAAATAACTGCACATAATGGATTTTAGTCACAGTGAAGCAGCGTCTGCAGTTCATAAATGGCTTACCTTCTTTATCTGTGAACACTTCCTTCTGTCCACTAAACATCGCTTTCAGCATGGAGTTCTGCCTGGTCAGCACGTGCAGCGTGGTGTAAAATAAGTTCCCGCCAACGTTGAGTCGGACATACTTGTTGCCAAGGCCCAGCGCTCCTCGATAACTGCAGGTCTCGGTCTTGGGACAGACCAGAGGAGGAGGCGGGGAGGTGCAGTGGGACTGAGTGTGATGCTGGGGCAGGCAGCTGTCTCCGGACATGTCCCTCTGGAGGTAGATGACCACCCTGCAGACGGAGGTCCGAAGGTACCCCGCCGTGGTGACAGCTACTGATGAGGCCAACGCAACCTTTCACTGCTCCAGATCATTCCTGGCAAAAACACAAGAGCTCTTGACTGGAGCTGAAAATTCTCTGAGGAGCAATACGCAAAGGTCACTGTTGACAGACCGTCAACAGGTAAAGCAGGACACCCAGCGGCTGAAGGTATGTATCACAATAGTGGGGAGGCCACCTACCCCACTGTTATCTTTTCCTCAGCTCCCCTTCCCACTAAATGGAATGTGGCTAGGCAGGAAACTAGAGGGGCAGCAAAGGGGCACGTATTGAGTTAAAGAAATAAGTTAGGACCAAATCTACAGAGCAGGCAGCTCGTTTAACTTGACTTGTAACCAAAGTCTTACAATTCGGCAGTGGTCCCCCTTTAAGTGGAGCCATTTCAGTTTATTTTATGAGAATGTTGATGTGTACGACATTCATAGCATATTTTTTGTTTTATTATAATGTAATGTACAGCGGTGCTTTAACTGATAAACATTAGGGTTTAACGTTCAGTGGCTGTCCACTTGAGTTTTTTTGCCTAGCTTGTTTTAGACTCGAAAATACACCCAGAGACTCGACGAAGTTATCCAAAGAAAGAGATAGAACTCGTGAAAAATAGCTTGCCCAACTCAACAAATTACCAACGGCAAGTGTTTTCGCTTCTACATGGCTAACAGTTGTGCTGTCTTAGTTAATCAACTCTAAGTGAGCAAACAACAGGCGGTGGTTTAGCTTCGATGTGCTGTTTGGTGGTAACGTTACACATATAAACTGAACTCCATCTAAAATATTGCCCGTTTTAATATGTTCTTGTTCGTGAGCAAAAGCCCCAGGACTGTATAACACAGCTTTGATAAGTGAAATTAGCTATGGTCTTCTGGTCAGTTCGTCTTGTTCGATACTGTACCATTTAACGCTTTATTGTATCAAAACAATATTGTAAAACTATATTCGCTTTGCGTCACTCTCTCTTAGCGTTACCGCTACTTCCTGTGTGGGTGTGTTTTGCTAATGTTAGCTAAAGTTGCATAGGGTAGGCAAACTTTCAGTACGTATGCGTGACAAAACAACACACACTAAACATTCGACATGTATTGAAATCTGGGCTTTTTAGATGACCACACACTAAATAGGTTATAACGTACAATTAAACCCGGAAGATTAAAGTTGTCGAGATGTGCACTGTTACGCTCTACTAAACAAACGCTACATATAACTGACAAATTTGTACAATGGACTGCGTAACGTTATCGTCCCTAGCTACATCCACTAGTGAACAACACGTAACCTTACAATCAGTTTACGAGCTTTGGCGTTTACTCACCGACCTCTCCGTGCTGTCTTCATGTGCTGTCAGATAAACCCACTAAATTACCATCCATGACCTTATCGCCGTGAGACAGATATCAAAAAGCCTATCAGAGATTTTAATGGTATAGAAAAAAACTATCTAAAGTTAAACTCGCTTCTTCTTCTTCCTCTTCACACGGTGTATGTTGGAAAGCATAATGCTGCCCTCTACAGGCAATAACATGCACTGCGAGGGCTAATATCCCCTGCATATACTGCAGGAAGTTCATGTAGGTGAAGGTGATAATGAAAAACGTAAGTTGATGATGAAAGTTACTTTATTTTTCCATTTTTTTTCTTTTTTGATTTTCATTTCGACTCCCTCTGTGTTTTTTTTGTTTAGTAGCTCCTAATCCATTGGGTCCCATCTTACAAATAATTTAAATGAACAGAATGAATGAATGAACAGACAAACATATTGTTTTCAAGGGGCAAATAGGTTATAGTTAAAATTTTGATTTAATGAAGTCCACAACACAGCCCGAACATCATCTTAGAAGCTGTAATAGTAGGCTGTCAGGTAACATTTGACAGTCGTTAAAGAATCTTGTTTGCCATATACTTTCAAAATAAAACCCCATCCGCTCAAACTGATAGGACAGCTATCTCCGCAATCACTCTGCCGTATGACGTTGTGGTACTTATAACTGCACATTTGATGGGTGATGAAAATGAGCAAGGAGCGCAGTGACATCAGCCGCCACGCACACGCACGCCGGCAGCAGCAGCATTCGGTTTCCCTGGCAGCGGCAGGAGGAGGAGCTTCAGCTGACGGTTTGCATGCTATGCCACATAGCCAACAACAAAGATAAATCTACGTCGGCGATCACGGCTATAACAGGTAAAACACATCGTTTTCTGACACGGAACTAGCTGAGTAGGACTTTATATACCATCAGCCACCTAAGGAGTGTAATCTTAACGAGGGCACAGTGTGTTTTTAAACATTTTCCAATTAGCTTTTGTCAGCAGGCTAGTGACATTTAGCTAACTAGCCGAGTTGATTAAAACTAATTTTAGGATGGGTCACTGTGGAAAAACACCCCAAAGTATTTGAACCGTTGTGCTATTTGATACTGTCCCACCCGTCCTAATAACCGTACCATTCATTTTATGACGTTAACGTTGGCGTTAAGTCATTACCTTACAGGCATTATACAGTGTAAGCTAGCAGTCTTATCAACCAGGTGTCTTTGAAGAAAGCTAACGTTATCTTATAGCCTATGTCTGACGTTGAGCGTTACAGATTAGCTAAAGGTCTAATGATTAAATGTTCGTGTTAAACGAGGCACTGGCTCGTCCTGCCATATGTTCTCTCACTGAAGGTCATAGTTCAATAAAACGTGTTATTTTGGAGTCGACAAGGGGTCATAAGTTAACGCTACAGTAGCCAGGTGACCGGAGATACAGACATACTGTCACTGTGCGGGAGACTGAGAAGCCACTCGTCAGCATTAAGTTATCAGCTGTGAAGCCTGTTGATTTCAGTGTGCAGTAATCTAACGGATGGTTCTCACAGTATTCAGTGAAATATATATGGTAGAAGAGGACTTCTCACGGGATAGCCTACAAGTTATATTTCAGTCGCGGTCTTCACCCCTCATCTGTTATGTCTTCATCGTGACAGGCCCTGTGGCCATGGCTAAAGACCCATTGGCCGAGGCTGGCTTTTACTTTGATGAGCTCAATAAGCTTCGGGTGCTGGAGCCTGATGTCAGCCAGAAGACCTCAGAGCTCAAGGAAGAGTGTAAAGAATTTGTGGACAGTAAGCACTGCATAGTTTATCAAGTTTATTAAAAGCTGTGACTGCTTTATTCCTCCAACATCAACAGGTCCTACAGGACTGACAAGTATGTGTCTTCCTTTGCAGAAATTGGCCAGTTTCAGAAGATAGTGGGAGGTCTAATTGAGCTGGTGGATGAATTGGCAAAAGAAGCAGAAACAGAGAAGATGAAGGTAAGATTAGAAGCGGAAGCTGCTCTTCTTTGGCTAATGCAAAAGATGTTGACGTCTCATATAGCTAAAGCTGTGAACGACCTGTATGTGGTTGAACGCTCCTTGATGTTAAAAGTGTCCTGTGCAGTATGTGTTTCTGTTTGATCATGAGAGCATCACATTTATGCAGTAATACAAATGATCCTGTGTTCCTCTCCTTCAGGCAATTGGGGCCAGAAACCTACTGAAGTCAGTTGCAAAGCAAAGAGAGGCTCAACAGCAGCAGCTTCAGGCTCTCATAGCTGAGAAGAAGATGCAGCTGGAGAGGTAAACAGTACGTGGATGGATTCCATTATCCAGCCAACACAGTCCATATCACTAGCCAACCCAGTGCTGAATTGTGTGGGATAATTAATGGTTTTGTGTCCATTTAAACTACAACGAACTTTTAAGAGGTTCTGAAACTGTCTCAGTTTAATACTGATGCCTCTGTATGACTTGCATGACTTATATGACTTATATATACTAATGCACACATGACCGTCAGGGAGACAACTGGCTATTTTTTTGTTTCCTCACCATCATCATATTACAGTTATTAATCGCACATAGCCACAAATAGATTAAGATCTTCATGACAGGAGGTGGTGCTCAATTGCCAAATACTGAAAGTTACTTGTAGCTGCTTTATATTCAGCACACAATAAATGAAATAAAAGTCAGTCTCCTGGATGATGGGTGCACAAACCCAAAAAGTCAGTGGTTGAAAGATTTCCTTTCCCCTCAAGACCTGTTATAACATATCATCAGGGGATAGAGGATCAGTGTCACACCAAATGTATGAGACTCTGTGTGTAGAAATCCGTGTACACACAAAACAGGAAACACAGTCTTTCCATAAGGTAAATAAACCCTACATAGGTCTGTTCCAATGTGTCTTTTCCCCATACATCACAGTCATCCTGAAATTTTGCGCACAAACCTCGCCACCCACACAATTTACTATAAATGGCTGTCAACATGCCCCCAATTACATGGTTTGCATATAAAGGAACAGAATTTAGCTTTGTTTGAGGAGGAGGAGAGGGGATCCCTGCGCTCTCCCCGCTCGTCATTATCATGGGCCAGGACATCAGAACAGTCGGTCTGAGCTAATTTGAACTTTGGCAATGTCCTCCACCAAGCTGCAGCACTTATATAGTGCCGGCCACACCTGAAGGTTTGTTACTCCCCAATAATACAATACAATCTTTATTTACATATTTAAAGATCATGCATTTATTATTTTTTTACATAAAGATCATTAAAATTTTCATAATGCACACTGACCAACTTATGTATAGAAGACAATAAAAATAAGGTTAACAAAAATGCAAATTACCGTGTAATCAAAGTAAAGTTTTCTTAAACTATAGATGTAATCCTAACATAATTCCATGAAAAAAGCAGCTCTAAATAAAATCCCCCCCCAATTTTCTTTTCCTTTTTTGCCAACTTGCACAATGACACTGAAAGTGGCATAAGTACATTTTTCATGTGTACGCATGGTTTATACATTTTGCCCCTACTGTGTACACTAGGGCTATAATGTCCTATTCGACTGGTCAATTTATTGGTCAATACCTTCTTGCTCGACCAAAATTCTGATTGGTCAATTGGCGCACTAATTACATGTTGCTATGGCAGTGAGTAAACATGCAGCGGGTCCTCTCCAGCCCAATCCTGTGTGTCCTGCATATGGCATATTTTACTTCATCAGGAGGAAGGTAGCAAGTGCTAAGTCTATCTTAGTCTATCTAAGAAGGTTTCCAAGCCGCATTGTAATATCAGGCACTACATCACCGCTAAATGGAGTACAGCTTAGCAGAAGGTTACAGGCAAATAACTAAAAGGGTTCGCTAAGAGTAAAGGATAAATTGTTGAAATAGAAGGTAAAAGCATTTTTATTTCAACTTTTTTTCTTGTGTTTCATCTGCTTTTTCTAAAAAAGTGTATGAACAAACCTGTGTCCACTGTATCATGGTATCTGTGATAAAAGGCATTACGTTTTTCTATTTCCATGTTTCAGGTATCGTATTGAGTATGAGGCCTTGTCTAAAGTGGAGTCAGAGCAGAACGAGTTCATCGACCAGTTTATTCTGCAGAAGTGAGGTTGTAAGCGAGACAGAGAAAATGTCTGCGACCATATTCCCAGAGTGCCTGTCCTGTTTTCTCTGGCCAGTGATATCCCCGCCAGAGAATGACTCTGCTGCAACTCCTTTTCTGAAGCAATCCCAAAGCTCCAACATCATCCTAAAACATTTACATCCCATCGGTACATCTTTTTTCAGACATACCTGTGTGCAAAGCAACAGCCAGCTGCCTGCTGTGGTTGTTCCTACCCTGGTCAGCAGGTGTGGCGACTAACAGTGACGTAAGCTTGAATATTTTTGGAACATGAAGTTCTGTACACACCAAATGTCTCATCATCTCAGACCAACATCAAAGAAGATGGAGCTATTTATACAAAGGAATATTATTTATACTATTTATACTGAAGAATTACTCTGTATATCTAGTTTTACTACTTTTTGTATCAATTGAAATACTGCATGTGCATGCTCCTGTTAATACATTTGATTTTAGTAGAAAGAAATTTGATATCTGGATTTGATCATGTGTTATTTTTGCTTTAATTTCATTCTTCTGGTACAACCAGTGTGTGGGCAGACCACACAAGGAATACATTCTCTTCTTCTTCAAATACATTTCTTATTTCTGTTATGTGAAGCATTGTCCTTCATGTATTAATCTAGATGACTTAAGGTTATACTTGAATAAATACTGTATTAAATTGTACGATAAAATGTGCCATTTGTGTTGTCAATACAGTGACTAAAAAATGTATTCACCCCCTTGGATGTTTTCCTGTTTAATTGTTTTTATAAACAGAATAATATCAAATATGTGACTGCATAAATATTCACCCCCTTTAAAATGACTGACCTGATTCAACGGAGGTCTGACCAATTGGTGCTAGTAATCTCACAACATGTCATACGAGGAACACCTGAGTGCAGTGAATATGTCTCAAGTGATTGTAGTAAAAAGACACCTGTGTATGATGGTCCAAGCCGTGGCTAAACTTGATAAGGGGCTGTTGATGTCTAGTCCACACGCAACCTGACAGAACTTGAGCAGTTTTGCAAAGAACCCCTTCACCTTTTGCAGACCTGCCAACCTTGAAGAAATTTTATGAGCACAACCATCACCCGAACCCTCCCGCCCCGCATGTGGCAGCCTACCGCCAATGTTCGCGCCACACTTGCCAACCAGTGAGATAAATAACACCATAACACATAATATACACGTAAATGATTGACTGTCAGAAGAGCTGGACAAGTGTTTGGCTCATAAAGAGAAGAGTTTACATTTAACTGTTTTAGCTGTCTACCTGTTGCTTCACACACACACACACCATTCAAAGGAAAACTAGATACATGTAATTTGTATTCAGCTACATTGTTTAGTATATAATAAATGAATGTTATTATATAAATATGTTATAAATAACATAGGTCAGATCATTTCAGATGGGCTTTTAAAAGGGTGTCATTGCATTAAATGCCTGTTGTGTCAGTTGCCATCACATTGGCCCAGCCAATAAGCCTATGCTATGCATCATTAACTTGAGCTACAATAGCTTGTCATAGCTGGACTCCCAGTTATGATGTCATGGTCCTTTTTATGTTTATGTTCATAAATTCTATTAGCCCAAAAAACTAAAAATTAAAAAATAGCCCAACTGTAACCTAAATGCTGTTCTGTAATTACTCTATTTATTTATCTTACATTAATCAGCATCTAGCCTTTTCACCACCTTTCTGACTGTAGTTTTGAATATCCAAAAATACATTGTGACTAGTAAAAATGTCATTACAGATATCCACAATTTGTATTATGACTAGTAAAAATGCAATTGTGGACATCTGTATATAAATTGTGGATATTCCAAATTTTTAATATTGGGAGTAGTTTTTCATTTTGGAAAAAAAGTCAGAAAGATTTGTAAGACTGTAGAGAACATTTTGGTTCTCATGTATTTAAGAGATCTGACTCATCCCATTGAGTGTAAAATTCTTTGGAGAATTAGCAACTCTCTACCTCACAAAGGAGAATTTCCAGTACATTTTGGCGACGTGGATGGGATGGACGGTCTGATGATAAACACCTGAGCCTGGACTAAAGGTTGAACTATCGGCAGGAGTCTCAAGGAGAGAAAGTTCAGTTCCAACAAATGGAGGACTGGATCCCACCTGAAGTCAGACACTGCTCATGTAATTACTTCGTAGTAGTGAGTTCATATGTGAAATAGCCCATGAGGAGCGATAGTTTTCTATATAAATCCTTATTGCAGTCATGCCTGCCTCCACTCCGAAAAATCTCAGTCAAACTAGCCCTCAGTTATTTTGCTGTGCTCTATTTGGTAGATAATATGGTAAGTGCAAGAACAGAATTCAAACTGAAAGCATCGAACTATGAAGCATTGTGCAATTTTGCATTAATTCAGTCACCTGCTGTATTGTAAAAGTCACAGAAAACAGCAAAAAGAATGTGTTGACTTTATAATATGTATTTATTCTTCTCAGAATGAGCCTGGAGGTTGAAAGGATGGCAACACTTAAGTCTTTAGGCTGCAAAATAAATAAAAGAATGTGATTAATTTCACTCAAAACACACAGTCTACATTTGTCAGTAGATCTCTTTTGTTTCACTAGGTTGCTGAAGTAACATTCACTTTAATAAGTAGCTAATTTAGTTGTTATATCTTATGTATATATTATTGATTAATTCCAAAATGATCTGTAAATATTTTTTAATTTAAAAATGAATATAAAAATTAAAGGATAGCATTCATCAGTACTGACGTAATTCAAAAGTATTTAAAATCTGGATGGTTATGTCGAGGAACTTATCCATCCTCAATAAGGGTGCAAGAATTGTTTCAGGTTAAGGGGAAATGTTGTATTTTCATCTATTCAGTGAATCTTACTCATTGTTATCTGCATCACAAGAGAGTATGTAGTCTGTCTCAGCCTGGTCACCTGAAAGGAAAAAGCTGAATTAGAACAACAGAGTTTGAACAAATAAAACAATGAAAGCTCTTTCATTTCCCAAACGCCAGCTTCCTGTGTTCATTACTCCATGTTCACTGGGTTCTGTCCCATCAGACCATGGCCTGAGTGAATACTTGATTCTGACTCTGATTAGGTGCAGGCTGTCAACTACATCATGACATACAGTTGCCGACTTACTCCAGTAGTTCCAGTAAAACTGTCTGTTTGATGCTCTAAACTAATGTGCTAGAGCCTGTATGAGGGCTGTAAGTTTTGAGCCAAATACTTGGTGTACACTGGCTAAACTGTCTAATGTTAAGTAATGGTTAACTCATTAACAGGTGACTAAGCCCCGTGTTTGCTATGGAAGATCTGGGCAAACTGAGTTATGTGTGTTTGTGTTGAACAGATGGCTGGACTGTTTACTTGGCTGATAGTAGTCATAGATCTTGACCACAGCTGGCTTCAGGTTCTGCACTGGGTGCTCCTGTACCAGCTGTAAGCTGTGGTTGATAGGTTTGTCCTTTGTTAACTGTTGGAGGAAAAACAGATGACACAATCAGAAAACAAAAGTGGAGAGCATAATCTATTATTTTTGACTGTGAATTCCTCTCACCCCGTTCAAGTACACAAGAACATGATCTGTGTTTTGTTCAATACGAGCCACTTGCGGGGCACCTCTGAGCTGTGAGGAGATGATATTCAGCTGGGTTATCACGTTGTCACGACGTCAGCAACCAACACAAATGATGTTCGGGTTAAGTGACTGGATTAGCTCACCGTCTGCAAAGACTGAGGGTGTGGGACAAATCCAGAGAGCATTTTGATATCCAGGATCACCATGTTCGTACTGGTCTGCTCCCCACTATATCTGTAATAGAAACATAAAAACATGTTTTTTGTACACAGCAAGACTTTATTTGTAATAACCTACAACTAGAGAGGATAGTGCGTGTAGAATAGATGTATTCTTCTATTGTTGCTGCAAGTTGGATCTGGTTGCTGAATATTACTTACAGGGACGTCAGCTCCAGAGTGAGTTTAGGTCTCTGCGATATGCAGCTCACCACTGGTTTGACCTCCACACCAAGAGTTGTGACATCAGCAGGAGTTGGGATGTTGTAGTGAAGGGAGATCTGAAGAAGAAGATTGTAAATTCATGATAATCAAATTTGAGAACTGAAGCAGAATTTGACATGTAGTGACCTGAGCCACTTACCTGCATTGAAGCACATGCAGTGCCCTTCACCTCCAGGCTGTACTTTCCTGTCACGTCTTTCAGCACCTCCTCCTGGTAGAGCAGCTTGTTGTCCTGATTCACATCAAATGTCAGCTGGCCGCTGGAAGACTGGGCTGTCACTGTGCTTGAACCCTCCAGACTGAACACCAGAGTGGAGTAGAGAGCCAGAGCCTGAAGAGCCACCACTGTGTCCTACAACACACACACACACACACACAGGAAAGTTGGACCTCAGTTATAGCAAATTTGTTTATATGTACATTGTGTTTATGCCGACAATTCACAATTACATTTTTCATGTGTTATGCTTATTGTTCCAACTGGATTATTGTACTGAACAAGCGGCAACATCTGGGTGTAAAAACTGAAGCCAACAAGGAAGTTCCAACAACTGCAGTTCCTCTAATTGCCACTAGAGGCTGGCTACAAAAGGAGGTAAATCCCCATAAGGGCCCATGTTAAAATGCCTGACTTTCCAGCAGAAACAAACTTCTTTACAGCCTGGTATAGACACAATCAGTCAGACTAACTATATGCTACAGTCCTATAGATAGATCATGTCAAGCCAGTCAATATTTATGTGGCCCCGGGGCCAACGTGTCAAAGGATAGATAATGTTAATGGCTACATTTGATTAGCACAGGCGATGAAGCAACGGTCCATTCAATCATTATTACTTCCAAAAGTACACTTACTTTGTTATTTCCATGTTTTAAAAAAAAACTGTATGAAAGCATGTGACTGTAATTAATGTTCACGTGAACTACCACAAGAATCTCCTCATTGATCCTGTATTTCCCACACACAGCAGTTACTACTGTTTGCATGCAGGCTGTTGTGTGGACAACCCGCCTTGGAAAAACTCTTCAGCCAGCGCACATTTGACAAAAGTTAGCATGCTACCAGGATAACCAACATCATGACTCCCGTTAGCTGGTGTGTGCAGCTGATTAATGTTATTGCACTGACAGACTGAATTCCTCGTACTATGTTCGCTATGCTTGAGCTTTAGCTGAAGAGGTCTTTTTTTTATTGTATTTGTGGGTTTTGTCATAAGTGGTGTGGCCCTCAAGATTTGACTCCACAATAATGGCAGAAAAATTGTCGACCTCTACAGCAGCTCTGCCTCAGGCCCAGCGCTCCAGCTGTTTGAGATGTACCTGTGTGGAGGAGAAACCACCATATTGGTTCTGCTGCCCTGTGAGCCATCTGACGATGAGGTGGGCATAAGCCAGGTCTTTGGCAGTAGGAGAGGCACTGAGTTTGGCCAGCAGCACATAGGAGCTGATCTCCACAGACAGAGAGGCTGACGTTTCTGTTGCTGTCTGAGACCAGTGGAGGAAACCTCCTGCAAACAGACATCCACAAACAAACAAACATGCACAAAGTAAGCTCCATTCACAGTAATGAAGCCTCAATAACTGCATTTAGGAGGATGACTCACCTTGGTTTAATGCAACCCTGTCAAGCTGCTCCAGAAGGTGAGCACGGGTCTCCATGTCTCCTGCCAGGGTGAAGACGTACGCCAGCAGTGCTGTGGTGTAGGTGTTGTTGAGGTCACTGATGGACTCACTGAGGCAAGACAAGCTCCTGTTCACTGCATGATGCTGTAAATGAAATTTTAAAAATGACATTTACAGTTTATGTATTTGAGACATGTGTGTCAAAAACTTAAAATATACTGTAATAAATGTCAGCCAACAATCTACTCCCTTTTTCCAGATGTTCACATCAGAAAGTCAGACATGATAATCCCTCTCTGGCTTCCCACCCATGAACACAACCTGTGTATGTTGGAACAGATTTCCATCCATTCAAGTGTTAAAATTAGTTAACAGGGCAGCAGAAAATACTAGTTTGACCCAAATCAGTGAGGAAAGTTGTGCTGTGTTTTTGTACAGTAGTCTGTGAGGCCCAGTCACTCTGGTGCTCTGTCATACCTACTGAGTGCAGGATGAGTCATCAGCATTTGATCATTTTCCAGGAAGTTACAAACTCTAATGTACCATAAAGAATACATACAAAATGACTTTTTGCTGTTGTTGGGCCTGATCTATAGTGTGATCAAATTTTTGAAAACAGATGCTTTGACTTACAGTTACGGACATGTTCATCTCCAAGAAGGCAGCAGTGATGTAAGCACTGAGAGTCACTTCATCAGACACACCGCCCTGTACAGGGAGGCATCAGTATGCATCAAAGGCATGACTCTTCAAAATCCATCGAATCGAATCTTGTGACTGCCCGTAATGGCAAACAATTACTTTTACTATGAGTATCACGTTCTATTCTGCAGCTTTTCGGCAATTTCCTTAGGTTTACTGATTCTTATGAAACCATCAGCTGTCAGTCCAAATGCACACAAAGGAAGACTGTCCTGCAGGTGGGCTTCATACACATGCTACACGATTTTTTAGAATACCTTCATTCTGTTGTGGAAGAGTGTTCCTGACTGCTCAAAACAGCCATTTTCTTGTTGTTTACTCTCCAGCCAATCCTTAGTCTGTTGAATATTCTCTGGGTCAATGTAGACAAAAGACTGTGCTTTTACAAAGGATCTTAGCACAAAAGCAGTCAGCCTGTAGAAGAGTTAAACATGGTCAGATATTCATAAAAAGCCACCATGATGCAGTGATTATAATCAGATACCAGACAGTTAGTACAATGTGCAGTGTTAACGTTTATATATGTGTTGTTCTTTGGCCGTGCATTCACTGATGCTCTCACCAGGTGTTCTCGACTCCTGTTCCGAATGTACTGTAAGCACCATTATAGTGCTTGTAGTTAAGCTGTCTCTGATACCCTGTATAATAATGATAACAAACAAATCCAGATGATTGTTATTATTTGTCATGAAAATTTGGTGAAAAAGACATCTTTTACTTTGTAACATTTAAACTGCTCACTTCTAACTAGCCGGTGCACCAGCGGAAACTGTACAGAGTGGCTCGGAGGTCCATGACTAGATACGAGAGTTTTTGTCTTTACCTTGAAAATACCAACAGAAACTCACCGCTGGTCAGGAAGTTGGTAGCTTTTTCCTTGATGGTTGTGGTCAGCTGCTGTGTGTTTTTCAGGTACTGGAGGATGTAGATATTAGGGGCCAGGAGCGCCATGTTCTGCTCGCCACATCCATATGGCATCTTCAGCAGTCCATCCAGGTTCTTCAGGGCTCGGCCCAGAATGTCGCCTGCACAAATTGAATTGCCCATCTCATGAGTTCTTTGCACATTGATCTTTTTTTTCCACACCAAAATGACTTTAAATGGATTGTCTGGAATGCAGTGAATCAATCTATAAACTAATGGCAGTCATAAGAAACAGTTGTCATAAAAATAGGCTATGTTAAATTTGAAGTTAGTGGGGGTACAAAATGCACAGCCACGTGATGATCGCTAGACACTTTCATACGACTTAAATCAGTTTTATTTTTATAGCCCAAGATCACAGTCACATTGGGGGCTGTGTACTGCACAGCAGAGTATGCTGTATAAAAGTTACATAGTTAGAAAAATCTGCCCCGAGAGTTAATTCAGAGGCGAAAAACCAGTTATCCTTCCAGAGTTAATTCACAGGTGATGGAACCAGTTATCCTTCCAGTAATTGTTTTGTTACAGCTACCATGAATGAAATTCAAGTAATCTGATTACCCAGCACTGATAGCGTAGCACGGGCAGATCCATCAATCACATTCTCAGGGAGTAGTAGTTCTATTTCTTCTGTCAAAGCTTCTCCTGGGAACAGAAATAAACATAACAACACATGGATCAGCACTGGTGCTGAGGCAACTACCAAATTACAGGTGTCAGTTTGAATAATTATAGAATTAAATGGCACAGGATTTGCTACTTATGGGTAAATGGGTAAGGGGCCAGAATTCAAGGGTTGGAGCAGCATTATGGCTTACTGCTGCTCGCTGTACTCTTAAATGTAGCTTTCTCTGGCTTGAGCAGCTACATGCAGTTAGCAAGTAGCTCAGTTAGCCTTGAAGCTAAGTGACCCTCATAGCTGAAGCAAGGGCAGCTCTGCTCTTTTCAGCTCGGTAAAGAGAGAAAATTTTATATGGTATATGGTAGCATTTTCTGCTAAGTAAAGAAAATAGGTGTTAAAATACTGTAAAAAAACTGCTTTTACTACTTACTCCCAGCTGAAACTACTGGGACTATTGGACTGTCTATCATCTCTAGAGGTACAAAGGAGCATTATAGGACAGGATGGGCAGGGCTCGCTAGTTAGCATGCTAACTTTAGTAGAATAGTGTCTGCAACACAGTAAAAAGACGTGTTTGACACAACATCAACAGTGTTTCTTCACACTCTGTTGATTATGTTAGTTTGGAATGTTTTAATCTACATTTCTGACCATATGTTACAAATTACTTCTTAGAATATTGCTAATTGCCCTAATTTGCTGCACCATGCTAGAAGTCTTACCTTTGTTACAAATATTGTAATTCTATTGGTCATTTGGGTTTGATCTCAGGCCAGATGTTCAAAATGCCTTGCTGTCAGTCACCGCCACGTTTTTAAATAAGAACCTGCAGTCGGCTGCTAGAAGTTGTCAAAATAGTTGAGATCCATTTACTCCTGTCTCATATAACCATGATGTATTGAAGTTTAGAGATCTAATGAAAATCCGTAAAGAAACAGTGTTGAGCTGAGGTCATGAGAAAGTGTTAAAGAACTGGTCAGGTCAACGTGAGGCCAAAAGGATGTGTCGAAATCTGATCATGCTTTGGGCGTGGGCACAGACCGTGGCCAATGCGTGTTAGATCATTATGAAATCATCAGCCGTTATCAAGGGACTGTTAGTCATTGAAGGGAGAGATGGTGGGAAAATGGACATAATAAGGACATAAAACTGTGCCACTGTCCAAAGCAAGAGAGAAGCGTTATGAAATGTTAATCAAGGGGTTATCAACCATTAAATGGAGAGATGCTGAAAAGATGTCCTAATAAGGACACAAAACCAAGCCAGTGTTTGAAGCAAGAGTGTATATAACCTGAGGAGCACGGACTAAAGTACGTTCTTCCACTCGCTCAAGCCTTGAGGAAACACCTGAGACGGAGAATGTGAGCAGCCTAAACATCGAAGAAAGGACTTTAAGAAATCTTCAGCAGAAACAGACCAAGGAATTAAGAGCACAACGGATTAACCATTTTTGCCAACATGCTGTGGATTACAGTTTGGATATTGGAGTACTTTTGCTCACTCTGCTGAAGTAAAGTTTGGACTTTGAGGAAGTTACGAGACCTTGGCCAGGTGGTGATTTGCCTCAAGGACTTGGACTCTCAGCAGGAAGGGAAAGGCTAGCCATGGACAGACCTGACCCTCTCCATCTCACCTAAATTTAAGTATTTCTAACCAGGCCTCAGCTCTTTTAGATTAATTTGTTATTTAAAGTATTGTGATTTATCAATAAGTATTTTTGATAAGGATTGATACTAATTGAAATAAGTATTGTGCTATATATGCTTTGCCCTTGCTAAAATCTATGCAATAATTTGGATTTAGGCAGTTAGAAGCTAGGCGAGTCTTCTCACAACCAGCTTAAGCAATCCCTATTTAAATTGCCAGCTTTCAAGCAACCTCTTGTTGGTTTAGAGATCTAACCCTTTAAACGGAGACTTGGTCGAGTGTCTCCTGGACAGGGGTAAAACTCGGGATCTAACAAAATGCAAGTGGTAGGACAGCTGCAGAAATGTAATAATATTATAATATGAAATATAAGAAAACCTTAAAAATGAATCTCATATTTAAAACACATACAAGATACATAAAGCAAGACAGAAGGTAATTAACAAACACTGCGTGACCCTTAAAGGAGAGACATCATTGAAAACAAAGCCACACCAGCAGCATCACAGAGATGTTTGCATTACCACTCCCGGTCCAAAGCAGACTGACCTTTAGGACAGAGCAGCCAGTTGTAGGCTTTTGTCATCTCAGTTCCCTCAGCCTGAGAAGACAAGAGGTGGGAGATGAATTGCGTGTAAACACTTGTTTATTATCATCAAATGTAAGGTTATTAGCTCTGTGTTGTCCTGCTTTAAGGTACGCACCTTCACTATGAGAGGTCGTGTGACCACATCAATGCGACCTCTCTCTGGCACGCTCACAATCTCATTGTCACACGACATGTGAGATGCCACAGCCTCAGCAGTTACTGACACATTCACGACCCCTAAAAAGATCCATTATCCATTACTGGCATATTCAGTTTTTGTTGCCAGAGTATCGTGACTCTGCGGCCTCCATGGAGACTGGAGTTTATGGTGCTGTACAATGTGGTACAATATGAATGTGGCTCTGAACTCATCATAAAAACAAATTAAATATGACACACGTTATGAAGGAAAATTATGTTTCGACGGCATTAGACTGAGCTAGTTGGAAGCATTTAACACATGCATGGTGGTCGTAGCTATGCATCAAATACGTAACATGACAAAATCAGAACCACAGTTTTATTTGTAAAAACAGAAAAATAGTGTTGACAAAAACTCTAAATGTCTGACCCTTACCTAAGACAGAGGGGATCATGCTCCAGCTGAGTGTTTTGCGTTCATTGGCACACAGACAGGATGTGTACTGGTTGCCAGAGAGAGGGGTGACAGTGTAATCTAAGGATGGGGCCAGAGTCACAGTGACCTGTCCAAGAAACAAAATCTCACTTTTGAATCTGTAAAGTTACATAAAAATAATCATTTGACAGTCGTATAGCAGTGAACAAACTTACTCAAGAAAAGAGAGCATTATTAGTCTTTTTTTCAGGACAGGACGGTTTACATTTCATGTAGATTCACCAGTTTATTAGCACAATACTTCTCTTGACTCAAGTACCTAAAGTCTTTCATGCGCTACGGACAATAAGTGATGTAAAGGCATTGATTACCATGATGCAGCTGGACAGGTAGTTGAAGGTGGTGGCCTTCAGTTCAAAGTGCTCCCCTCGGATGATGGAGTAAGGCAGGCTGAGCTCGAGGAAGAACGGCTGGAAGACGGTGAACTGTTTACGAGGAGCCAAGCCAAAACCCTGAGGGGACAAACAGAACGCCTCCGTCTCCCAGGTGGTGATGGTGTCGGGGACGGTGAGGGACACATCCTTCGTTCCAGATTCCCTGGACCGGCAAATACACAATACACAGGCAGATTTTACTGTTAGTAATAGTCAGTGTAACTTATAATTGTGTTTTGGGTAGCACTGTAGTGTCTGCTATTTTCTGATTGAAGCTGTACACAGCTCCCATGCCGGGAAAAAAAAAATCCCCAATGGACAATAAATAATATTTTTGATATTGTGAGTTGGAGGAAAGTACTTTTACTGCATGGATTAGTCAGAGAAAAACAAAAGTTTGCATTCAAAAACATTTTGGTAAATGGAATTCTCTGTGGAGTTCTCTTCTCAGAGAACATGGCGTGTGACAGATGCTCACCCAACTTCCACCAGATTCCATATCCACGTCTCAGGGAAGAAAGAGCGGACTGTAACAATTGGTGGGGGACCCCCAAATGATGATGTCATGTACATAATCCTTGGTTCCTTAAAATCTGATGAAACAAGACAGCTTTCAACCAGAGTCAGAGGTAGACTTGAAACAGTGAACTTTAGTTTTTTCCTCTAAGTATTCAGCATGCATTACTTCATTTGACCAAAGAAAGATGTCTCACAGAAGCGGTTTATGTAGTATTCTGTTCCCTTGAAGTTCACACATGATGGCATCCTAAACAACAAATTTGTTGCCATCTTCAGGCCCAATTTCTAGACAAACCAACAGCATATGACATGTCACCGAGGAGCTGGATCAGTATTGTAGTATCCATTGCACAGATTGTTATTCAGACTTGTATTTGCACAGCAAATATGCTGTCAGCGATCCATTAAATATATTATTATTACTTATTAACATAAGAATTACCATGAAAACTCCATAGGCGCTGTTGTCATCACGGTCTGGCATAACATATCTTCTTTGTCTCACATTTAAACATGATACAGGATCTTCTAAATCATGTGGGAAACCGGAGGCTTTCTTAACTGGCAGCAAGTCAAATATCTGAAAAGAAAGATGACGGTCAAGGCTATAAATAACCAAGGACTGACTAATGGAGAAGTCCACACAGCTATTTGGTACTCTTTCATGGAAAAGATGCTACAGTTTGGATCATTTAAAAAAAAAAAAAAACGGTGCCTTTCTGTAAAGTAAAATTAGTTTAGTACCACATTCATATAATATGAGGGGCAGTGTAGTGATGGTAATGGATCCAATTTAGGAGTGACAAGTTTAACACACTAGACAACCTGTAACCTCACTTGAAGAAGATTATTTCTCCAGGGGAGGTTAGGTAATTTTAATCCTCAGTCAGAACTGTTTATGGACACCAGCATATGGATGTAAAAACCTCATCAAATGTGATTTAATGGAAAAAATATATATTTTGTTTCCTTGAAGCCTATATTTATCCAAATATCCTTCATATCTCTGTGTTCCATCTGATCCAGTTAAGACTCATAAACAAGTATGATTATTGACACACACAGTATTGCTGCCTCCCCTTGCTCCCTTCCCATTACTTTACTTTGCTTAATGACATTTTGCCCACCATTCGCCGGATCTACCTGTACCTTTCAGGTTACAAACTGTACCACTGTAACATGGTACACAATCAGTAAAACAATAAATAATCCATCTGCTGTGTTTGCCAGAAGTTACCTTGTCCTTATCCAGAGTCTTCCCTGGCTCCTTGATGAGGACACTCTGGTCAACGATACTCACACCACACAGAGAGTCCGGCTGGGCCGTCACCTGCAGGGTGGCTTCCTCTCCTGGTACGGCTGAGGATGGAGAAAACTCCAAGGACACCTGACACATACAATTACATGCATACACACATACACATTCACATACAGGCACACAAGTAGTAATATGGACTCTATATATAGATGTTGGAAAGTGTGTTTAGATTTCCTTCACAGTGTCCCTAAAAACATATCACATGATCATGTATGTTTGTGAATTCAGCTGCCTCCCCAGTGAAATCATTGTGAAACTAGCGGCCTGAGTAGTAGACCAAACTGATAAATCATTTCAGACCTAAATCTGACAAGCTTAGATGAATCTCCATATGCCTTTTTTTCTGTTCTCACTGACCTTGTTACTGAAGCATTTCTCTGTGGAGAAGTCAGCACTGTGTGCAATCACAGTTTCACTGGGGAGGACGGTGTAAGCCACAACCTGGACCACTGGTGCAATCTCTGTAGACGCCTTCAACGTAAAGGACACCTCGCCCTCAGTCACTGAAACAGCAAACAAAGTGTGATGATCCAAATTTATCAACTAGCACAACACACATCCTCTGCAGATTATATCAACAAGTGCACGACTAAACAATACATCTGAAATCATTTCCTTCGTTGTCTCCATTGTCTCCCCTGTCCTTCTCCACCGAGTGTAATACTAAGTCTTTTCATCATGACACAGAACTGGAATGAGGGTGGTCTGAACAAATCTGACGCTGTGTTACACTCTTGCTTCAAACAATCCAAAACAATTTTAAACAAAGTACCATGACTATTTTGCACGTCCACCTTTTTGAGTCCTTGTGTGACAATGGCTCCTCTGGATAAGATCTGGAGAATCAAAAGGAAAATGGTAGAAGTGTTTAATTTGCCTTGAGCTCAGAACGGACCAAAAGATTTTCTAAAGATCAAAATGTAGCTGAATTGTTTAGTTTTTTTTTCGCATACTTGTACTCACCAAATACAGGATGTCCACAGAGCCCTGTGTCTCTCCTACTATTGTGTATTGGATGGAGATGATCTCTTCCTTTTCACAGGGAAGGGGTGCGTCCTTCCCCTTCACCTCCAGAGAGCTGACTGATTTAACATGAGGAGCAAGCGGTTGGACCATGGACAATGTGTGACGTGCCGTCTCATAGTGTCGAGTTACATGTGATGGCTCAGGTGTTTGTGCGAGGCTTGCCTGGATTGTAATGAAGAACAAGTGTTATTCCCCTACTAACAATAGTTGAGGTTCTCACAATGAAAGCTTTTATGGATATTTCTTTGCATTGTTCAGACTTTATTGCCAAAGGTAACAAACTCATTAGAGTTGTTTTAAAGCAGCTAAAAGGAACTTTTAGCCACCGCCATATGACTGAAGATCTTGATCTGGTGTGCATTTAGAAAATAAGATCCAACATTTGTTTTATTCTTCTGCGCCTGAGGCATTATGCTTTTTGTCTGACATAGGTCCATCCATCCAATTCTTGTGAATGCAATATCTCAGGAACACATTGAGAGAATTTGGAAATTTGACTGTCCATTTGCACTTAAGGATCAACTGATTAGATTTTGGTGGTCATAGGTTAATGTGATATGTGAGAAATTCATTGGTTTTGGATTCTGTAATCAATGTATGCTAGAGAACATATCAGGATGAGAGGAGGGGATACATCCCTTCACCTAAAGGCAGGAACACACCGGCCCAACCGTCAGACGTCTGAAGCGTTTGGGGAGACTCGGATGAGATCGGGAACAAATCTGTTCAGTGTGTTCAGCTGCGTTGGAAGGTCCAGGAGTTGGTTTCCAGCTGTGAGGGTGAAGTCACGACTCTTCTCTGTTTTGGCGCCTCAGTAGTGGAACAAACTCCCAACCAATGTCAGGACAGCAGAGTCACTCGACATTTTGAGCAAAAGAATAATGACTCACTTGTTCAGACTTAACCTCGACCCTACATAGCATATGTTGTGATTTCTTTCTTGTGACAGATTTATTTATTGTGAGTCGCTTTGGACAAAAGCGTCTGCTAAATGCCCTAAATGTAAACGCTAACGGAGTCGACACGAGCCTACAGCTTACAAATTCTGCTGCCCAGTAATAGTACGTTTGTTGATAAAGTTACAGTTATCATTATTCCCTAGTAATAATATGATTTTATGGAGAATCCAACCTTGTGGCACGAATTGAGAATAACTGTAGAAACAACCTTAAATAAATCTTCTTGCCATCAAGCTTTTTTGCTTTTGTGGGTTATTTAACATCAGCATTACATCCTGATGGTTTTGTAACTTCTTCAGGTACCTTAACATAGGTGTGGTCTGATAGCATTAACTAACTCAATGACCCTTGGTTAATCCCCTTCTTTGAAATAACTCCTTCTCCCGATTGCAAATAACCCCTCCTCTCAAAGCCTCTGCTTGGCGCTTCTGCCCAGTGGAAAAGACAAGGAATTAACTATGTGGGTGAATTGTATGTTAAAAGGGACATTCGCCTCCTTCCAAGAACTGCAGGAGAAATGTAATTTGAATTTCAGGTCAGGGACTATGTGAAACCACACATACAGCACTGCAGAACTGTAAGTCCTGACAAACATGTCAGCTGTTTAAATAAGCAGGTGGATTCAGAGAACTGATCCTGTATCTGCAATGTTCTGGGAAAACATTAACCTCTGAGATCAACAAATATGCGTGGGAGGATGAGCTGGGCTAAATTGGACAAAAGTTTACAGTAAATACAAACAAATGCATACTTTCAAGAACTGAGTCAGATGTTTAGAAAGGAAATCAGCTGTTTGAAGCACCCTTGATAAGTACATTGTCCATTACAAAGTCATACACAGTACAAGGTATGGTATCTACTCGGATGTAAGAGCTATGTAAAGACATTCAATTGACAGTATGTATGGGTAAAGCTGTGGTGGACCGTGGCTAAAAGGTGAATGGGAAATCTAAAAGTGTAATCCAAGCAGAACTTTCTTCACCACTTCAACACCTTGTGAAATAAATAAACAGTAAGGTCATTGAGAAAGAATTGCATCATTGCTTGCTGGCAGTCCTACTTACAATTCCCTGGTCATAGTATATGAATTTTTAACTGACTACACCAAACCAACCAAAACAGGAAGAGGCATTCTTTTCTGAGGCCGCTATCCCAAGGTAACTGTGGAACAATTTAACTAATATTATCTAGCATAAGGAAGGAGTTACCATAACACACTACAGTAAAACATAAAGTGCGACAATGCAGCAAGTGGATTGTCTACTTACGACTTTCAAAAATGTCTCAACTTGCATATGATCATGGTGATGACTTACACTGGTCTTGGCTCTAGCAGATTTTACCATCATTATATCAATACCATTGTATTACTAATGCCATAATCCTTTACTTACAAGTAGTAGAATGTTTCCTTCGAAGCTGGTTGTGTTTAAGGAGAAAGCTGCGATACCGTCACTGTCCGTTGTGAGGTTCTGCAGCAGACCTGATGAAGACATTGCATCAAGACGCAAATGGACCAGCTTGTCAGGAATAGGTGTATTATTGAAGTAAACAGCTTTAACCTGTTGGAAGCAAAAAGCTGTATCACTGAGAATGCAGATGGCTTCAGGTGCACTGCAATCCTCACAGTGAAGAAATCATAGATCATATCTCTGACTTACTTTTCCTTCCAGAATTAACGCTTGGTCGTAAATCTTGGGTGTGTCAATAAAGGACAGCAATCCAAAAAAGGGAGAAAGCGTCACTTTTTTCCCTTGTAAGAATGAAATACCTGTAAGAAAAGCTTCCATGTTACAACAGTATGCCATATTGTTGAAAAAGAACATAATTTCTTTAGAAATATGAAAACTGAAACTTGCCGGTCCCCTCCTCCGTCCCTGAGGCTACGAGACGCAGCTCATCATACAGTGAACTTGTGTCAACGTTAGTGAAAGTGGACATCTCAGTCACAAACGTGGCACAGCCATTCTTTTCTGTCTAGATAGTACAAAAATAAAGATGTATCAGAACAAAGAGTTATAGCTGTCATGGTGCCTCATTTGACTATTAGAACCCAATAAATGACTTACACCAATAAATACCATCATTGTCAAGTTTAGAATACTCAGTGCAAATATCTGGTAATTATTTGAAATTCAATCATAGCAATCTGAAAAAAACAGCCCAGACAAAACCGCAGCATCATGATAATCTTAATTAATCTGTAACTAATGACACCTTTACATTTCCACAAAAGAGCAAAACAAATAAATAAATAAATAAATAAATAATCTAGAATTAACAATAATTTCACTTGGGAATGCTTGTGTGTTTCACTTTAAAGATTGGGATGATTATTAAAGGTGTATGAGTTAAATACTTTTGTTTGATTAGAAGCAATTACTTTAGACTTACATAAATCTGATGGTCAATAATTAAGGGGAACACCTAGATAAATATGTGTTTTTCAAGTGTTTATTATAGATAAATGTAATGCATTTCAAATCAGTTATTCTGTCCCCTGTAATGAATCACATTTATTTCACTGATTTCATTTATACAAATCAATTAAACAAACTTTCCGTTCATGTAAACCTTTACATGAACCAATGTATTTAAATAAAATTTAAAATGTTATCAGGCAAATTGTTTTGTTTGTGTATTTATATCAAATGTTTTATTTAGTTTTAATGTGTGTTTGTGTCTTGTTGAGTTATATCGACTGTACCTGCTTTGTCCCCTTGTAACATGGGGCCTGTGGGTCAGGGGTTAGACCATAGAAATGTGACGAAAGTCGGCACATCACCAGTTCAACAGTGCCTGGCACAGGCTGTCCATATGTATATCTGAATAGATGCAAAGTTTTAATCAAATCAGTGCGTTGAAAATGTTTCACTCATTATCAAATCATGAAAATGTCACAAGTCATGTGGATCTGTGAGGAAGTCCCATTACTTACTTTGCACAGACTTCCACTTTGATTTCGTCCTGCCCAGCGCTTATCTCATCAGGTACATTTATTTTTACATTAAATTTGGGCAAAACTGAGGATGACATTTGGATGTTAGCGTTTGTTGCTCATTACAAATTGTGAGAGGGGAAAATAAATGTTATTTACCATATTTCTCCACCTTGAAGTTTTGCTCTATTTTTTTACTGTTCATCCACAAAGTAACTCTGTAGGTTCCTTCATGGGCCTCAGAGTTCAATGGGTGAGACAGCTGAAGTATTTTCCCATTCGATGTGATGTTCAGCCATTGTCCAATGCGGTTGTGATTAGCATCCTGTTAATTACAATCAATGGGAATAACATGTATTTTCAGTATGTTTGGGGGAGACTTTGCTAGAGCGACTGTACCTGATCTTAAAATGACTAAATCCTTGGCGAGATCACACAACTGCTCATGACTTTGTGATAACATAAAGAAATCTACTTGTCATTCCTGAATGTTTAAACAATGACAAATACAAAAAGAACAGGTTTATATCTATGTAATACTTATATCACATTCATATTATATTACAGTACACACATATCAAAATCTGACCTCTACAATGTTGTTGTGCCAAATTTAAAGGTGCAGTATGTAAGAAATGTACTTGAAAACAAGAAGTTTTCACATATTGATGTCTGTGTACTGTGTTGCAGGGATATATACTGAAGTTAGCATGCTAACCAGCTAGCCCTGTCCAGTCCCTGTCCAAAGCTCCTGTGCTAGTTTGTCTAAACCTAAACACTTCCACAGTACTCCAAGCTCTAAACCTGGACTGCTAGCTGTGTGGTTAACTAAGCTGATTAGCTGATATTAGCTACAGTTAGCAGCAGTTAGTTATTGTGGTGATATGCTACCACCTATTTGTTTTGATTACGAATTCAACAGGACGCCAATTCTTACATATTGCCCCTTTAAGAAAAATCAACAACAGGGAAATGAAATTGCCATTTCTCACTGAACAATCCCTTCGCAAATCAGGATTCATTCCCAAAAAGACAACAACAACAACAACAACAACAACAAAACGAAACAACCCCCCCCCACAAACATACATTAAGTCCACACAAATTTGGCCTGAAGGCCTGAGTACATATTTGGTTGGGGATATTTCCCTGAGTCTTACCCGAATTTCAATCACATTGAACTGCAAGAAGAGAGAACAAAGAGACTTTTTAACAGGTGGGTTATTATACAGCTTCCATATTAATTATTAATGATAATAACCATGAGGACAACTGCACAAAGTAAGTTTGAACATTGGCATGGACATTGATTATGATTCGTACCTTGGTACTTCATTATTAGTACTTCGGTTTTAGTAATTGGTACTTCATTGTTAGATTTCACTGTCATCCATCTGTGTGTACATGAACTGACTCACTGTTTTAATCATACCCTCGACCTTGCTCTGGCATATGGCATTAAAACGCATTAAAACGGCATTAAAAAGCTTTAAAACGTATTAGAGAAGCTCTCCTTAATGCCAGAGTAGCTCATTATTCTGAATTGATGGAGGAAAATAAAAACAACCCCATGTTTGTTTTCAGCACTATAGCCAACCTGACAGAGAGGCATTCCTCTGCTGATGCTTGTATTCCTACAGCACTCAGCAGTAATGATTTGATGGGCTTCTTTTATGATACAATTCTACTTACTAGAGTAAAAACATACTCACCTTCTGGCCTCAGATGGTACTAATCTAGGCTCTAAAACAGACCCCTCAGAAACAGCTATATAACCAACTGACCTTCACCTGCTAACGTCAGTGATTCAGCATCTAATCAATCCAAACTAAATTTCCTAAAGAAGTTGTATCTTTAATTAGCACATCTATACACTGGTGTATGACTCTGTGACCTTTTACATAACAACAGTTTATGTGAGAATTTTCAATCAGGTTTTGGAATGCATCATAGCACCAAAACAGCATCAGTTAAAGCTGCAAATGATCTCTTAATTGCATCTGATGAGGGTCTTGTCTTGTCAATGTTGCACATTTTATGGAAGGAGGAACGGTAAGTCAAATATTGTTTATCTCTTGTTTCTTATTTTACTATGATAATCATATATTCTTGTTTATCAACATATCAGGAATTATATATTTAGTTCTGAAAGCAGTTAAGTTATTTGTCTTTTGAAATGCTTTCATAAATGTCAGTGGACAAGAAGGCCATCTTCATGTACTTAATGACTTAACACTTTTGTACAAGACAAAATGAAGATCCCACAACCAGAGCCCTCTGTGTGGAGACTAGGAGCCACACACACATGCCAGAGATGGTGGATATCAAGCATGCAGAAAGATGCAGAGAGATGGGCTACGAAAGCAAGATGTACATCAGGTATACCAAATGCAAGATGTTTCTCTGCATTACCAAGAACAGAACTTGCTTCCTGGATAATCACGACTATAAATAAAACATGCAAAGGAAGAAATTAAGAACAATGAAGCAGGAAACCAGATTGGTTTAGGTTTGACAAATAACTAAATCACAATATAAATAAATCTGTTGAACTTTAGTTCTGCTGTTCACTTACTACCATCCTTGCAACCACCAAGCAAGTGAAATCCAGAATGATAAATAATTTAGTTCTGTGAATGTATTTTTGGTTTAATATCACTCTACAGCCTTAATATGTTAAATTTTTTATCTTCTCAGTTCGGCTGTATTTTCACACTACAGTGGTCCTGTGGTCCACTACACTGGACGTGCTGTGGACATTTTTTTTTGTTATATAGGTGACACACAGTTATATTTACCCATTAAGGCCAGATGACACTAATGAGTTAGCTAAACTTGAGGCATGTCTGAAGATTATACAGCAAATATCTTGCTGTAACAAGAAACAATTTGTGATATAACAATAAGTTACCACATTCTAACAAGACAATTATATAGCTGTAACAAGAAAGGTTCATTATTTTGCAGTAACACATTTGTATACTTTGGAATAATGTAAAAATATCTTGTTATTGATTTAATGTTATAATGTGAAACTGAGCCATCAGCAGAAATGTTTGTGGACCTTCACCATATGCGAGTTTACCGATAAGGGCCCCAGTTGTACTATTGACCCAAAATCAACAGTAGAAGGTATACAAACAGACTGCTTAAACACATATTAAAGGTTAAAGAGCAGTTTAAGTCACCTTTTGCCCTCAAATCCACTTTACTTGAGTGATTCATGTGGCTCATCACCGGGACACAAATTAAAACCTGCTCTGTGATCACACAGTATTACCTCAACTGTTTTGAAGTCGAAAAGAGTGAACAGATATGTCAACACTCACCAGCGTGCTGACTGGTCTGAACTTGGTGTCCAGTGCGATGACTCTGAAATGCACTGAGAGAAATGCAAAGAGATTACATGAATTTGTACACCTTCTCTAAAGCCTTGTTAGAATTATGGTGTGCCACTGAAATCAGGTGTCAGTTTCACAGTCCACGAATGCTGCAATGGTGTTTTGCTGTGAAGCTCCAGAAATGTTTTGTGGACTACGAAACTTCAACCGACTTCCCATTGGCATGTGGATCAGTAATGACTGACTTTTGGATGAACAGTTCATTTAAGATCTCACTTTAGCAAAGGCACAGTCTCATCAGTTCATCAGCAGTACAATCTCTTTTTTCTGTCTATATTAAAGTTATGTTTCATGAGGATCTGAAACCAATACCAGCACGTACTGAGATAAAGCCCAGGAGATACAATAAATGCTGTGCTTCTATCAAGAAAGACGCAGGTTAACAAGGATACATGAATATCTTTGATAAAGAATTTTACTGTTATAGATTTTGGATCATCAGTTTCAAGTTACCTGTTTGTCCAGGGAGGTAAATTGGTTTATCAGTTTGGATGAATGTGACGGGGTGATAGATTTTGATCATGACTTTTCTGACTTCTTCTGAGTGAAACGTGGCACCTTGTACCTCTACCTTGAAATTCTGCACCTCATCTTCCTGCACAAAAGGAGCCTGCAGAAATATAGAGAGCAGCCGAAAGAATCATTAACTCACAAAAATAAAACATCAGCTTCATTTTATAGATTTGAACACTTTCTTATTTATCCTTGGTAACTGACAGGTAAAAAGTAACATCAAACTGTTTTTTCATGTAGATCAGGGCTAAATATAAATAGTGTAATTCCCAGAAAAGCATTAAGGTTTCAAATGTTCGAAGGAGAATTTTTGTTGACTACATGAAACCAAGTGTGTAAAAAGTTGACCTGAAACTGCACACAGGTGTGAAATTCTGTGCTGGTTGTCTTCTCAAAGAGGACCATCTTCTTCTCTTGGGAGATCAGAGTGACGGTCATGACCAGAGTCTCACTGGGCTGCAGGAGACTCGCACAGAACTTGTTCTGAGCTCCAGCTTCAATTACTGCAGGAGTGGCTACCATGTACTGCCTGCAGCCACAGGAACATATACACACACAGAAGATACATGATAAGAAAGAAAGACTATACTAGAAAACAGGCAGACCAGTCAACACTCAGGAACACATTAGAATGAACACACAAAACTGCTGAAAAAATGTAAACACAGTAGAGCTCTTCAAATCCACTGTAAGACTGTCTTGTGGACGAGCTACAACAAATAAAGAAACCTAATCAGACAGTTCAATCAAACCTACGGTCTGGCCACCACTGGAGCCACAAACATGCAGCTTAGGCAAACAAATAGTGTCCATGTCCTCGTCTGAAGCTCAGGAAGATCCATGGCTGACTGAGATGAACCTCAGAGTGTCTGTTACATAGTGTCTGATACAGAGCTCCACCTCCTTCCACTCATCACGCACAAACACGCACACACACACACACACACACACACACACACACACACACACACACACACACACACACACACACACACACACACACACACACACACTTTGGCTCATTTTGGGGACTTGCAAAAATATCTCTGTTCGCTGATTCAAAGGACATTTACCATCAGTGTGTGTACAAACATTTCCCAGGTCTGTCAAGTACTTACCATCGTCAAATGATGGAAGTTACGGGACAGAAATGGTGGTGATGAACTAATGACCTTGTGGTTCTACTACCAGGTGCTCTTATGCCTAAACATGATGTCAGTTATGGACTGTTTGTTAAGATTTACGTATTTGTACCAGTTTATTCAATTTTAGTGACAGAAAATAGTTCTGTCAGAGGCTCCTTTGGTGCAGCATTTCCAGGTGAAGATACAAGTTGACACATGATTTTAATTAAGTATTAACAACAGATCTGAGAACTAATGGCAATTTTGCCTCTTAAGCTAAGCTTATCTAACTTAATTCCAATAGAAAGGTACTCAGTAGAGTATATACCTTTGTCAAGGCCAAACAGTCCCCTTTAATTCAGTCAAGCCTAATCTGATATGAAACTGTCTAAATTTTAACCCATAAATGCTTTACCATAATTTAAGATCATCACATCTAGGATCCACATCAAATATTCACTTATAGATATTTCATTTTCTGAATCAAATTTTCTGAATCTGAAGAGTCTCTCATTATTTCTGAAAAAAAAAACAAAAAAACAACAAAAAAACAAAAAAAACAAAAACAAAAACGTATTCTGTCCACACCTGAGGTGAAAGGGTCGAGACCCATCCTCCATCCTAGTTTCCATCCTGCAGACAAACCAACCAACCAACAATAAATAAATAGAAAACTTGAGAGGAGGCTATGGTGGAGGTAATACAATGGAAGAAGCAGTGGAGTAGAAAATAACAAACACTTGCCTTCATCTACCACAGATGGGCGGGCAGATATTTTTAGATACAGTCAACAGAGGGCAGCAGCGGTCAAATGTAGCATGGATGCTAACAGCAACGAACTCAAGAAGAAGACCACAGCGACGAACACATCCGCTTACAGCGCGCCGGTGTTATAATGTGACACCGTGAGGTGTTTTAAAATGCTGGACGCCCTCTGACAGCCTCCACTACGGTCCACGGCTACAGTAAGCTTCACGCTATAAGTTTGTTTGGTGGTGATAATGTCGGCACTGTGTTGCGGCAGCTTAGTTACGCTCTCACCTAGCTAGTTAGCTAACTCGCTGCTTTTAATCCAATGTAGCTATCAGCTAAAGTCAGCCGAGGATAAAGTGTAGACATGCCGCTGTGTGCGACGCATTGTTTACCTTATTTTTATCACGGACTTCTGCGTTACAGCGAGTCAGTATCTGGGTTAGTTGATGAGTTACATAAAGACATTTCACAAGGTCAAGTCCCGAAAAGAACATTTAAAAAACGAAAGCGTCCAAGTTTATAGATAGCCCAATGATATTGTAAGGCACTTTTTATACGTAAAAAAACAAAAAACAAAACAAAACAGAAAACAGCCAGCACCACTCATGAGGACACGTTTTCGTATCTGTTGGCAGTTAATGCATCTGGCAGAAATGATGAAAAAGTGCCATCAAACTAGATTAATGTCTTGTCAGCTGGTCCATGAAGTGCTGCCAACTAAACCAAGCGCAGAGCTGAATGAAGCACTGTGAGTTATACCTGTAAATCTCTGGTTCATATTGTATGAGAAAGTAATCACAGGGCCATTAAGGCTTTATGAAGTCCTTTTTCTGGGGTTAATATATTGTCTCTATTTTTAATGTGCTCATGATTTGTATTTGTCCCCGCAGCAGTCCAATCAGAGGAGGAAGGGATGCCGCCTTTGGTTGCAGTTGAGTTGATCCAGACACCAGTGCAGCTCTATCGATATCTCCTCAGATGCTGCAGGCAGTTACCAACCACAGCAATGCAGCAGCATTACCGACACGCCATAAAACAGGTGAGGTCTTCACGTGCACCGACTACTGACAAAGCCAAATGCTTTTCAGTTGTTCTTGGACAAAGTATCATGTAGAATTTGGCTCATAAACAAGTCATTTCCAAACTGTCAAACAGAAGACTGATCATATGTACACTTATGACAATGACAACAGCAAAGGAGTCTACCTGTGTCTTCAGTTGTTGGTCAGTTTGAAATCTAAAACAGTCTGACATGCAGTGAGATCAGTCCTATAGTCAGTGCCATGATGGCTCAGTGGTTGATGTTGTCACCTCACAGCAAAACGAATCCAGGGTGACAGTCTGCCGAGGCCTTTCTTTTCAGAGTTTGCATGTTTTCTGTACTCATGGCCAAGTCTTCTGTCTGCACAAGAAGACACGCATGTTGTAGACATACAGGACTTTTGCCATAGTTTCTGACAAAGACACTAATCGAAGACTCAGAGTTGTGGTTGCTGTCACCTGCTCTCTCAGGCAACACCAACTAATCAGCTCTGAAATGATGATTAACAAATCTTTACAGGTATAGTCATAGATGTTTTATTTTTCAGTATAAAATACCAACTAGTAAGTATGACAGTTATAGTAATTGCATGTTTTTCTCCACCAGGCAGTCATAGTTATTCTCCATAAAGTCTAATCAGACTTCGAAGTATTCCCAACTACCTAGCTAAGGATAATTCTAATGTATTACATTGCTTGGATCTCATTCTTACAGATTTGTCCATCCTTGTAAGTGGAGTGACCTGTCATAGCACTGTGGAGCAGTGACATTGAAAGTAACATTGAAATAGTTGATTGCTCCGTGACACTGTCATTCCTTCAGCAAAAGCACTGACGAGCACCGACCTTTGACCTTTCTTCCATAACCATGCCAAACTCCTATTGTATTGCGTTTTCTCCGTGTAGATATTGCTAACGTATTCATGGACTTCATAACATCTGAGAACAATGAATCATACATCCTTTTTCTGTCATCATTTCACGTGTTTGATTGGTTTTCCCAGCCTTGATATATAAAACAGCTTCCCCAACACTAAATTATCCTGATCTTTTGGTTTCCAGGGTTACAAAAGTCACTCCGATGAAGATGACCCAGAGAGGATACAAATGATCATCCAAAGAGCTATTGCAGACGCAGACTGGATTCTTGATAAAGTAAGGATGAAGGCCTTTTGAATTTCATGTTGATGTACAAATGAATACACACCAAATCCTAAATCCTCTCTTTAATTTACAGTATACCAAGAAGAAGTGAGGTCCATGAACCATGAACACGTCCTCAGCAGTTGAATCTTGCAGTGCTGCAGCTGACATGAGTCGAAGTGGTCGATGTGCTGTTTGTGTGTTTTGTCATCAGTTGTTTGTTAGTGATGTGAAGCCTGTGTCACCCACGATGAAGCAATATCTGATGAGAGCTCACGAGTCACATTCTGTTACCATACTTTATACTATATAATATATAAAAAGACTACTGGATTCGCTATAATGTTAATACGTGTAAATACTTTTCTTTGACAGAAATGAGTTGATATGTGTTGTTTTTGTTTTCCATAAATTCATTCTCAAAAAAGATGAACTTAATTGTCTTATTTAAGCCTGCGCAACTAATCGCAGTAAGGCCAGAAGTCCAGAAGCAGCAACTTTATCATAAAGGTAAAATGTGTGACAGACAGCAGCACACTGAAGTACTGTAGAGCTGACATCATCAGGATTTTAACAGTTGTTTCAGCGATGATAATGAAAATAGTGACGCAAAAATGACCATTCCCACTTATCTTGACTCGTATTGAAAATGCAGTATCTGTCAAAATAGCCATTAAGTTTTTAAACCGTGTCGTTCTGCCCCTCTGTTGATTACAGCGTACACTCAACTTGAAGTCATAGTTAAATGAACTGATGCTCGTGTCGAGCGACTGTCAGAGACTAAACTTCAGATCCACCAGACTGAAGGTCAGTGTGTTTATTCAGTCTCGACAACAAATGGGGTTCGTTTATTTAGTTTGTTTAGGCAGAATAAATAATGTTGATAACAATAAAGATCTTTCTCCTCTCATTTATATTATTATAACATCCTGCAAGAGTTTTTTTTTTTTCCTACTCCACTATTTCCTCCATTTTATTACCTCCGCCATAACCCTCTTTCATGTTGTCTGTTCATTTATTTGTTTGGTTGGTTGGTTTGTCTGCAAGATTACACATAAACTATTGAAAAGATTTCCTTGAAACTATGATGGAGGATGGGTCTTGGCCCAGGATAGGCCCCCTTCACTTTAGATGCAGATCCAGGAAATTTCTCTTTGGAAATATTCAATACATGAAGAAAGTCAAATATCCAAAGTGAGTATTTGATGTGGATCCTAGATGTGGTGATCTTAGACCCAGTTATGGATGGTTTAAAACTTTGAGTGATACAGGGCTGAGTTTCATATTGGATCAGGCTTGACTGAATTAAAGGGGACTGTTGGGCCTTGATGAAGGTATACGCTCTACTGAGTGTCTTTCTAGTTGAATACCCGACTCTGGAGAAAGGTCCAGTGTGGCTCAGCTCAACTCAGTGTGGTGAAACTGGCAATAGAAATGCAAACTAGTGCGGCTCGTTTAACTCAGCACGGCAGCCCACCACGTAAGGGATTTGCGCTTTGCAGCCTGCTTGAAGGTGTCTATACTGATGACTGGGTCTTGTTTAGTGGTCAATGGTGAGTAACACGATTTTAACTTAAACTTAACGTTATGTTCATGGAGCAGCAGTAACTTTACATGAACTCTGACAGGGTGATCAGTTAATAGTTACCTTTCTTTCCAGTTCACATTGTTTTATCTGTTTTGTCAGTAGCTTAGAGGCTTTGACCGTGACCCTCCTGATTTCTTTTGAGTGAAATTTGTCAACTTGTATCTTCACCTGGAAATTCTGAACAACTTAATTCTGCACCAAAGGAGCCTCTGACAGTAATATTTTCTGTTTTTGAAATGGAATAAACTGGTGAAAAAACACGAATCTGAACAAACAGTCCATGACTAACGTCATGTTTAGGCATAAGTGCACCTGGTACCAGAACCACAAAGTCCAAGAACATTGATAATCTGTGTGGTTGTATCATCAGAGCTGTGTCTTTGGGTGAAGAGATGAGCAGAGTTATCAGCTGATCACCACCATTTCTGTCTAGTAACTTCCATCATTTGATGATGGTAGCTACTTTCTTTCTTATCATGTATCTTCTGTGTGTGTATATGTTCCTGTGGCTGCAGGCAGTACATGGTAGCCACTCCTGCAGTAATTGAAGCTGGAGCTCAGAACAAGTTCTGTGCGAGTCTCCTGCAGCCCAGTGAGACTCTGGTCATGACCGTCACTCTGATCTCCCAAGAGAAGAAGACGGTCCTCTTTGAGAAGACAACCAGCACAGAATTTCATACCTGTGTGCAGTTTCAGGTCAACTTTTTACACTCTTGGTTTCATGTAGTCCACAAAAATTCTCCCTCAAATATTTGAAACCTAAATGCCTCTCCAGGATTTACACCATTTATATTTAGCCCTGATCTACATGAAAAACAGTTTGATGTTACTTTTTACCTGTCAGTTACCAAAGATAAGTAAGAAAGAGTTCAAATCTATACAATGAAGCTGATGTTTTATTTTTGTGAGTTAGTGATTCTTTTGGCTGCTTCTGCCACGACTCCTTTTGTGCAGGAAGATGAGGTGCAGAATTACAAGGTAGAGGTACAAGGCGCCACGTTTCACTCAGAAGAAGTCAGAAAAGATCAAAATCTATCACCCCGTCACATTCATCCAAACTGATAAACCAATTTACCTCCCTGGACAAACAGGTAACTTGAAACTGATGATCCAAAATCTATAACAGTAAAATTCTTAATCAAAGATATTCATGTATCCTTGTTAACCTGCGTCTTTCTTGATAGAAGCACAGCATTTATTGTATCTCCTGGGCTTTATCTCAGTACGTGCTGGTATTGGTTTCAGATCCTCATGAAACATAACTTTAATATAGACAGAAAAAAGAGACTGTACTGCTGATGAACTGATGAGACTGTGCCTTTGCTAAAGTGAGATCTTAAATGAACTGTTCATCCAAAAGTCAGTCATTACTGATCCACATGCCAATGGGAAGTCGGTTGAAGTTTCGTAGTCCACAAAACATTTCTGGAGCTTCACAGCAAAACACCATTGCAGCATTCTCCTAAACACCTGAGGTAGCTGGAAATTTGTTTTGTCTGACACTAGCCTAGACTATGACAGATATTCCATTTTTTGGGGAACTGTCCCTTTAAAAGGTGCATTATGTAAGAATTGGCCACCTGTAAAGTTCACACTTTAAACAAATAAGGGGTTGCATATCACTATAGTAACTGCTAAGTGATAACTTCAGCTACTGTGAGCTGCTTTGCTCAGTTAGCTGTGCAGCTAGTGGTACCACCAGGAGTTTGGAGCATCAGGGGAGAATGTTGGTGTGTACACCGCTAACACAGGAGCTTTAAACTCAGTCCATTTAGTAAACTTTGACAATGATGATGTCATCTCTGCACTGATGAGCTACACTGATTTCAGTGGCCCATCATGATGTCTAACACAGCTTTAAATAAGGTATAGATACTTCATGTAATCTCTTTGCATTTCTCTCAGTGTATTTCAGAGTCATCACACTGGACACCAAGTTCAGACCAGTCAGCACGCTGGTGAGTGTTTGAAACGTCTGTTCACCATTTCAGACCTCATTCAAACACAGCTGAGTTAATACTGAGTGAGAGGAGGTTTTAATTTGTGTCCAAGTGAGCCACATTAATCCCTCAAGTAAAGTGGACTGAAGAACAAAATGTGACTTAAACTGCTCTTTGACCTTTAATATGTATTGAACCAGTCTGTTTATATACCTTCTACTGTTGATTCCAGGTCAATAGTACAACCGGGGCCCTTTTCTGTAAATTTGCATGTGGTGAAGGTCCACAAATATTTCTGCTGATGGATCAGTTACACGTCGATGTGTGTACAGTGATGATGGACTTTCTAAAAGTGTCTAAAAGTATCTTCCATTTTCTATTTTTTTGTGATGGAGCCAATCCCAGCTGTCTCTGGGTGAGGGCAGGGTCCACCCTGGACAAGTCTCCAGTCACTGATGGCAGAGGCCGCCATGCAAGGTGCCAACCACACACCATGAGCAATTTGGGGTTCAGTGTCTTGCTCAAGGGCACTTCGACGACAAATCCAGGGTGTGAAAATACATCCGTGTGAAAATGAGAAGATAAAACATTTGACATATTAAGGCTGTTGAAATATGCTGGTTTGGTGTTGATGACTAACCTTAGGGTTGGTCGAAGAGATAAATAGAATCCCAAATAGAGTTATTACCTTTTCAAAAATTTTTGATTGAAGCATCAGAGAAGAGGTCGTGGCTCAAAGTTTGTGTTTGTATTTACTGTAAACATTTGTCCTAATTATCTTTGCAAATATTTGGCCCAGCTCATCCTCCCACACATGTTTGTTGATCTCAGTGGTTAATGTTTTCCAGAACATTGTAGATACAGGATCAGTTCTCTGAATCCACCTGCTTATTTAAACAATTGGCATGTTTGTCTGGACTTACAGTTCTGCAGTGCTGTATGTGTGGTGTCACATAGTCCCTGACCTGAGAAAACATAAAAGACCTAAAACTTCTCCACAGAGAAATGCTTTAGTAACAAGGTCATTGAGAAATATTTAAAATATATTTCTCCCGCAGTTCTTGGAGGGGGGCGAATGTCCCTTTCACATATAATTCATCCATATAGTTAATTCCTTGTCTCTTCCACTGGGCAGAAGCACCAAGTAGATGCTTTGAGAGGAGGGGTTATCTGAACTTGGAAGAAGGAAGGACCAAAACAGAATTATTTCTAGTATAACCTGTAATTTCAAGAGTAATGATACTCTGACAACAAAAACTGAATATGCCAGTAATGGATAATGGATCTTTTTAGGGGTCGTGAATGTGTCAGTAACTGCTGAGGCTGTGGCATCTCACATGTCGTGTGACAATGAGATCGTGAGCGTGCCAGAGAGAGGTCGCTAGATAGTGAAGGTGAGTACCTTAAAGCAGGACAACACAGAGCTCATAACCTTACATTTGATGATAATGAACAACAAGTGTTTACACGCACATGTGCAAGTTAATCCATCTCCCACCTCTTGTCTTCTCAGGCTGAGGGAACTGAGATGACAAAAGCCTACAACTGGCTGCTCTGTCCTAAAGGTCAGTCTGCTTTGGACCGGGAGTGTTAATGCCATGTTATACTATTTTGAAGTTTGTATCTTTTTAATGATGTCTCCTCTTTGAGGATCAAGCACTTGCACAGTGTTTGTTAATAACCTTCTGTGCTGCAATGTAAAGCCCACTGAGGTTATGTGACTGTGATCTTGGGCTATAAAAATAAAACTGATCTGAGTCGTATGAAAGTGTCTATTTTGTAACCCACTAACTTCAAATTTGACATAACCTATTATTATGACAACTGTGTCTTATGACTGCCATTAGTTTATAGATTAATCCACTACTTTCAAGACAATCCATTTAAAGCAATTTCAGTGTAAAAAAGGACTCCTCATATTAATTCATTTTGTGCAGGCGACATTCTGGGCTGAGCGCTGAGGAACCTGGATGGACTGCTGAAGATGCCTACTGTACAAAAAAACAACGTTAGAACTTTCATCACTGATATTGGTGGAAATGACAACAACCTCTTTTCATTTTTTTTTTTTTAACGTTCATTTACAGCATCATGCAGTGAACAGGAGCTTGTCTTGCCTCAGTGAGTCCATCAGTGACCTCAACAACACCTAAACCACAGCACTGCTGGCGTACGTCTTCACCCTGGCAGGAGACATGGAGACCCGTGCTCACCTTCTGGAGCATCTTGACAGGGTTGCATTAAACCAAGGTGAGTCATCCTCCTAAATGCAGTTATTGAGGCTTATAAATTCAGTCTGTCAGTGCAATGACATTAATCAGCTGCACACACCAGCTAACAGGAGTCATGATGTTGGTTATCCTGTTAGCATGCTAACTTTTGTCTAATGTGCGCTGGCTGAAGAGTTTTTCCAAGGCGGGTTGTCCACACAACAGCCTGCATGCAAACAGTGGTAACTGCTGTGTGAAGGAAATACAGGATCAAAGAGGAGAGTCTTGTGATAGTTCACGTGAACATTAATTATAGTCACATGCTTTCATACAGTTTGGTTAAAAACATGGAAATATCAAAGTAAGTGTACTTTTGGAGGTAATAATGATTGATTCGACAGTTGCTTCATCGCCTGTGCTAATCAAATGTAGCCATTAACATTATCTATCCTTTGACACGTTGGCCCCGGGGCCACATAAATATTGACTGGCTTGACATGATCTATCTATAGGACTGTAGCGTATAGTTAGTCTGACTGATTGTGTCTATACCAGGCTGTAAAGAAGTTTGTTTCTGCTGGAAAGTCAGGCATTTTAACATGGGCCCTTATGGGGATTTACCTCCTCTTGTAGCCAGCCTCTAGTGGCCATTAGAGGAACTGCAGTTGTTGGAACTTCCTTGTTGGCTTCAGTTTTTACACCCAGATGTTGCCGCTTGTTCAGTACAATAATCCAGTTGGAACAATAAGCATAACACATGATAACACATGATAACACATGTGTTGATGTGAATCAGGACAACAAACTGCAAACCAGGAGCATTTCCCCTCAACCTGAAACAGCCCAGAGAAGCCTTGCACCCTTATTGAGGATAGTAAGGTTCCTCTACATAACCATCCAGATTTTAGATACTTTTGAATTACCTCATCCTTCAATTTTTATATTAATTTCATATTGGAACATATTTATCGATCATTTGTGGAATCAATCAAGAAGACATACACAAGACATGATAACTGAATTAACTACCTATTAAAGTGAATGTTACTTCAGCAACCCAGTGAAACAAAAGAGATCTCCTGGCAAATGTAGACTGTGTGTTTTTGAGTGAAATTAATCAAGTTTTGTCTTACCTGATTATCAGCTTAAAGAGTGAAGAGTTCCTCCAACCTCCTGCCTTCTACTGTTCCCTGTTTTTTTTGGCACATTCACGATGATACATGTGACCCATAAGAACAACAAATAACAGAGAGCCTCTTGGCAACGTGAGAAGAGTTGTTGGTCTATTTTTAATGGGTTTACCCACATTTAAAAAACCTACATATACAAGCTAGTTCTGGTTTTGAAGATGCTATTGGGGCGCCGCATAGCTCAGTCGGTAGCGCGCGCGACCCATGTGCCGAGGCTCTGCAGCGGACTTGGGCTCGACTCCCGGCCCGGGTCCCCTTGCTGCGTGTCACTCCCCGTCTCTTACCCTGTTTCCTGTCCAAACTCTTCAGCTGTACTATCAATAAAGCTGAAAAAAGGCCCAAAAAATACTTAAAAAAGAAGATGCTATTACAGAGACAACATCACATGGAGAGACGTTTTTCTAGATAAATCTAGATAAAAAAAATCAACAATTTTCATACAGCAACATTTAACAATGCTGTATGAAAAGTATTGTTGAGGATTATGAAAGATCAGGTATTTACAAAAATGACTGCTTGCTCTGATTTTTGAACAACAGCAGGCTGAAGCTTTGGAAGACATTTCATAAAAAACTGCTTGCATATTTTTCTACATTACACATGTTCTAAAGTGAGTATAGCAGCATTCCTGATTCATGTCAACGAGGAGGATATTCTCTAGCTGTTGTCAGTCCATGCTTGAAATGAGCTTGTTGGGAGTAATTGTAGCAATTGTAGCAAAAGATTGTAGGAAATCTTGGTCAAAAACATGTTTGATTTCTTTTTTTCCTACAGCTCACCAAAGCTGTTCTTGGTGCTTATGGCCAGTAATCGTCATCACTGTTTATTAAATCATTAGTGAGCATTTCTTTGCACTGAAATATGTTCTGCTAAACCTCCACTCAGTCCATCTCTATATATGTTCTCATACTACTTAATATTTTCTACACTGTGTGTTGATTTGCGATGAAAGAGGAGTATTCAAGCAGAGAGAAAAAAAAAGATCAACTAACTGAAAAGCTTGAGCCTCAATGGCTTATTCAGGCTGAATGCTTCCACAAGGCAGACCTGACATGATCGGGTTATTAAAAAATGTCACCTTGCCACTGATTGTTAGCAGTTTTCATGGACAGAATCTCTTAGATGTGGAGAGTCTACTGCATGGAAGCGTGAGGATTAGATCTGTTTTGCTGATGATGTAGTTCTGCTGGCTTCATCAGACCGGGACCTCCCACAGTGGAGCAGTTTGTGCAGAATGTAAAGCACCAAGGATGAAAGACAGCACCACCGGCTGTGAGGTCGTGGTAAACCCGCTGATCGCTCCCTTCAATTTGGAAGCGATTTGCTGCCCTGAGAGATAAAGTAAGAGGAAATGACAGGTGGTCCGATGCTGCATCAGCACTGCAGGCACCGTTATGGACCCATAATTATGAAGATGGAGCCGGGCCTGAAGCTGTAGCTCCGGCTGATGTACCCTCTCACCTGTTGTTATAAGCTTTGTAGGTTGTTTTAAATGAAATAATGGGATCATAGATAAAAGTACAAATTCACAATAGCTGCCCCCAGACAACCATGTACATGCATGCACCCATGGGGTTCTGCATTCACATGCTCACAACCTCACAAAGAGTGATGTAGGGTGGACACAGCTCTCTGGACAGATGAAGGGATACATTTTTGTGGACTATTACTTATGGAATATAGGACTTAGGATTCTTGCACAAGATCTGAGTAGACAACCTCAGATCTGCTCTGGTCAGGGTGGCTGAATATTACTATGACTAAAATGTTCACATCAGTCTATATTGATGAGTCTCACAATAAATGTTGGATCATTATTTCTTCTTTACAGGCTCATTTTTATTGCTGATCAAAGTTGAAGAAACAAGACATTTATTACGGTTTTAAACTATCATATATTGTCAGAACGTGAGAAACGCGTGCTGAACAGCAGAACATTTCTCAGCTTTGAGGTAGAATGCATGTGAGCCTGCAAGTGAAACATACCCACGGTTTATCGTTGCAACAAAACTCTTTCTGCTAACAGGTGTCACCTCAAGTTTGAGGTGGATTAGTGCCCCCTCTTCTGGTGTACGCTCCATACGTGCTTAACAGTAATTATATCAAACATTCATCGACACTTGTTATATTTCTGTCAAGGAAAAATAATGTTGAAATAATCATTTTTAATCACCCTACCTCCAAATGTAAGCCCCCTCTAGGGTGAAAACTGTGGTTGGGAAAATCTTTGTGGGCTAACTGACCAACAGAGAGTTACAGCTGAAGCTACAGCTAAAATGTGCAGTCTACCCATGGTGGCTGGCATAAGAAGGGATGATGATTTCATATGGAAGAAGAGTAAAACCACAGGTCTGTCATGTCAAATGGAGCCAGTTAATATTGGGGATCAGATTCCTCCTAAACACCGCTGTGAGGAGGTATGTTTTCATTAACAATAATAACTAGAATGGCATTCAGCAGAGTGAATGCGTCTGCTAACAGTCCCCATTTGTACCAGTCTCCTAAATACACCTGATTTTTGTGCGAGATCCATGAGAAATTCACAAAAATCTTGAAAAAAATCCCACAATGTTAAAGAGAGAAAGGCAACGCTTCTGGATCTGCACCAAAATGTAATTCTGGGCCGAGACCCATCCTCCATCCTCCTGTCATGGAAATATGCTCAGTAGTGTTTGTGTAATCCTACTGACAAGCCAACCAACCAAGAAACAGATATGGCTGAAAACGTATCCTCCTTGGTGGAGGTAATAAAATGATACATTTCAATGAATCAGTGTTTAATGGAATATCAAGTAGCTGTATAGTACAGTTCAGCGATAAGTTCTCCAAAATATATGTTTCAAACAACAATAAAACCACAACAGAAAGATTGTCAGTACACTGAAAATAAAATGTGAGCTTGTGATACTTGCAATGTGCAATCCAGATGCATATTTTATGTCACTCAAATAAAAAACGGATAGTGATAGCACCAAACATGACCACATGAGCATGTTGTTTCCTCGTGACATTACTGGCTGTAGTGTGGACACAAAAGAATAACGATACAGTAATTCATCTATTTTGCTTAAATACACTTATATAATTGCATATGTATATAATACTAAAGATGATACAGTACAATAGGAAATGGTTAAAGGCTGAACAATTCTATTTTGACTATGATTGTAAAGATTTGAGATTACATTGTGGAAGTACCAAAAATACCAAATCTCGGTAGGCAATCATGACAAAGCTTAATTTACAACTATCAACATGTTAAAAAAAACTATCTAGCTCAAACAACGATTGATTTCATAAACGGGAAGTACAGTAAATGTTTTGGGATTTTAATCCGTCAGTTCTGTTTGGTTTTTAATTCTGTGATAGGACAATAAAAACACACTCACACTGCCTTCATCCAGCTCACAATACATCACACTCCTCCTGTGCAACCAACTGTCCTCAGCTTTTTCACTAATAGAGCAGTGTAAACACTCTGTTTGGATACGACTGTCTTCTGGGCGGTGTTATGGACTAAAGTCTAAGCCCTCCAGCACAGAGAGAATGGCAGCACACGGCGTAGAATAAACAGGCATATCCACCTTGTTCCCAAAACATTTCTGTCTTGCAGGAATATGAAATGTAGAGCATTTGCTGCTGAAGGTGGCTGAGTCTCTGTGTCCTCCTCCTCCTGTGTCCTGGCTTTGTGTGCAGGAGTTGCGTCCTGATGTCTGAGGTAAACAGGTATATGCTGATTTATAAGATGGCTGTTCACTGCTTTGCATTGTCAGTCACTGCCCCTCACAGCTGTTGGCAGTAGAACAGATCAGAATGTATGATCTGAGCTTTTAGCAGCAATGCGACAAATCAAATGAAATTCCCACATGATAGAGGCTGTGTTCTGTGCACAGAAAGAGACCAGGTCTGGATTGACACTATGGAGGACCTCGAGATCTGCAAGATGAGCCGAGCAAAACCTATCGCTCGGACTTGATCTTGTAGCGGAGGACAACGTAGGTGGCCAGCCGAAGGATGATGAAGAAAATGCCCAGGACAATGAAATCTATGTAGAGCTTTGCGTCTTCCACGTCCAATAACTGCAGGACCTCTTCGGGCTGTTGGAACTTACACACCTTCCCCGGACACTCCAGCTCTGAGCGGTTCATACCGTAGATGGACAGGATCACCCCTTCAAATCCATACCTGTGGGCGGGATACAAAACACTGACACTGCTTGTAATCACTGATGGACAGTAACGCGTTAGAGGTAACACATTACTGTGATCCGATTACTTTTTTCAAGCAACAGGTAAAGTAAGGGATTACAATTGCAAAAATAAAGACAATGATGTATGAGCGGCGTGACGTCAGTGGTAAACACTGACACATGTAGTGATCAACAAGAGACAACATGGAGCGCGGAAGAGAGCAGGACCATGCAGCGTTTAATGCTTGGAAGGACGGACATTACTTTGAGTTTGACTCGGTAAAAGGTGACAAAAACATCAGCTCCAGCTGTACACTGTGCGTGGGGAGAAAACTTTTATCTACAGCGAAAAACTCCACCTCAAATCTTAGCAAGCACAAAGCAAGCCGGCACAGGAATGTGATCTCCAAGTAACTTGACCAACACTACTTGCAATAGCTAAGAAAATCTTTTGATTCAATCTCAAAATGATCAGTAATCAATTAGTAGTCCAGAAATATATAAGTTTATAGTGTGTGTGTGGTGTTCAAAAGGAGCCACCCCACATGAAAATTAAAAGTAAAGATTAACGTCAATAAGGTCAGTGAAATCCATCCTTCTTGAGAGCGAGCAAGAACAAGTAACTCATTTTTAGCGTTGGGTGTTATTTCATTTAGAAAATTGCCAAGGCTGTCATATTGCTTTGTGTCCCTGATGATTATGAGTTCAGACAGTTTAAGCACCTCTACAGTTGCAAAGTGAAAGGCTGCAACAAGCCAGCACTAGAACCAAAGGATCTAAACTGGTAACCTCAGATCAAGTCGAAAATCAGCCTCATACAAAACAAATGAGAGGCATATGAATGGGACGTTTATCATCCTGAAATGAATAATTAATGTTTGTCTGTTGCTGAAATTGACCTTGAACAAACCTCAAAGAATTTTTTTTTAGAGATATTTAGGATAAGGACGTGGAAATGATTGTGCATGAGGCCCGATATTTATTTTGGTGTAATCATGCAAAGCGCTTCTAAAACTGAGAACTGCCTGTCTGTAGGAGTCCACTGTGGCACAGGATGACTGTGTTGGAGCAGAGCTACGATAAGTATGCTAGGTTAAACAGTATTCAAATGTGATTGGCTGTTAACAAATGGTAGTTTATGTTTTTTTCATTCACCTTGTTTTCTCCAATATAAACTCTGACAGAGTTTGGCTAATCTGGGGGTCCAGTGAGTTACTCAATCAAGTTGAAAATACGTTCTAAGTCATAAATAGGATTTCTTTGTAGAGAGTATATATTTTCTGTCCATTTATATGGCTTTATTGACAGCACAGAAGAGGATTGTCAGCAAATGGGCTGAAAAAGGGGGGATCACATGCAGGTCAGACTCAAACCCTGGGCTGCTGTGGTGAGGACACAGCCTCTGTACATGGGGCCCCTAGCTGTAACAACTGAGCTGCTGGTTCCCACAGGATATTTCACTCCAGACAGACGGACTTACCAACCAACACCATCACTCTTATGTGCTACTGCCAATGTATCAAAAAACACTCTGGTACTCACCTGACGTAGGACACATAGGAGCTCCACTGCAGATACTTGGGGATTGTGTCAAAGTTCACAAAGAATCCAGAGAAAAGCAACACTGGAATAGCTGTGACGGGTCCAACAAATGTGGCAACCTGTATATGGATATAGAGGACAGAATAATCTTATAGGTGTAGCGTGAGCCGAGAAATCCTACTTTTAACCATGCAAACCTGCAGCACCTGTAGTGAGGTGGAGGCAGCCCCAACCAGCAAGCCTAGGGACTGGGCTACCAGGGCAGTGCAGGTGGACAGGGCTATGAAGAGTAGGTAGCGGCTGGCCTCCGGAGGCTGCTCAGTCATCCAGTACACTATGCTGCAGTACATGATGGGGCAGATCACCTAAAATAACAGCCTTTATTTAGTGAAGGAACACGTCACAGGTCAAAATCAAATGTTGTTAATCTAACACACACTGATGTCAGTGGAGGCTGTACTGAAGTTAGTGCTCTAACCTACACAAATAACAGAACACGTATAACACACAGAGAGTTAGGAAACAAAATGGATACAGTTAAATGCATCATTAAATGTATTTCTTTCATTTTCTTCAAAATTAAAATGATATATTTTTGCAGTGAATGCTCTGTCTAACTATCAGTGATGGATATCAGTCTTTCACAAGCAGCCAAATCCTGTCCATTAAGTGATTAGCCAAGCAATGTTCAGTGTTTTTAGATTCGTCAGTAGGTTTGGGTTCATTCCTATCAGACTGTTGAGTGCTGAGGTGTATCAGCATTTCTTTGGGCTGTTTCCCATTGGCCAGCACTATTTTTCTGACTACTGCACCTGAGATGCTCCTGAGCTGCAAAGTGTGTCATGCTAATATGACAAACGAAGCTGTAGCACGCGTTCAGTCAGGGAAACTATTCTTTTTCATGCTTAAAAGTGTAATATTTCAGAACAGTTCAATTAATTTTCCAAACAAAAAGGGGGCCTGCATATCACCAGTTAATACACATCAATAAAAATATCTGTATCCATCGAATTGTTGCAGTCGGTCACATTTATCCATCCATAAAATTAACTTAATAATAATGAGACAAGACGGTACACCACATGCGACACAATAATAGTATATTTTATAGTCAAATTTGAATTTGCAGATCAGTGTATGAAGCTTGAACTTGGACTGAGAACTTCAGGTTTACAGTGGTCAAGCCCCACATAGTCTGATCGATTGCAACAAGTAGGTGGTGCCTTCAACTAACACTAGAGAGCAGTGTTGTACTATGTAGTTGTATTTGCTGTGTGTAACGGGTCTGTCAGCAAACCACCCCTCCAACCCAACACTGCCAGCTCACCTGGAATGGGATGTCAGCCATAGTCTTGGCCAGGTAGTAGGCTTTCAGGCTGTACCAGTAGTTAAGATGCTCCCGCAGGAACACAGACATCTCCAGAGGAACTAACAGATGGTGCAGAAAAAAAAGGTTCATATACATCTGTAAATATAAACTCACATCACATGGGGTTTTTGAGTCTGGGTGTCATTGATTGGCACAACAATATCAACACAAAATAGAATAGAAATATGAATTAATTCTCTCATCTTAGACTTACAGGTTAACACAGTTGGCATGAGTGCTCCAAACATGATGAAGAGCATAGAGAAGAAGAGGAACCCGGTGTTGTTGAAGACCTTGCTGGCATCATTACCAATGTTAAGATAGAGCAAGCCTATTAACAGACCGATGGCAACGTGGGAAATCAGTCTGAGGTGGGTCAAAACCTGAGGACAGAACAAAAGCAGACGACCGTTTTAGGTAACGTCACTTTATTTTAAAATGACCCAATCTGTCAGCTGGAATATGTCTTGCTTTTGGAAACAGTGTGCAGCCACACAGTATATAAAGTATTTTTGAACAGATGCTGTCACCCACCTGGTCTCGACAGATGGTTATGAGGGTTCTCTTGAAGAGGATACAGAACTGTGTTAGTGTGCTTGTGGCAAAAGTATGGCTCTCTATGTGTCCGGCGTCCTGGGGAAAATGGAAGCAGAGGAACTCAAACACTGACAAATGTGTCTATAATAATATCCTTACTGTTACTTCACACAGAAACACAGGGCTCTCCTGGATGGTCTAACATTCTGCAGGTTTATGTTGTGACCACCAGTTTTAATCATTACAACTTAATCTCTGGGAAAACACTGTTATGTTGTCATGGCAGACGAGTCTAAAACCACAATGCCCACAAGCTGATGATTACTTCAAGACATAGGATGTGGTGGCAAAGTACACAATGTTGCTTTAAGCTTCAATTTGTTTTCCTATCATGTAATTGTTTTAGCTTCCAGCCATTCTTTGTGGTTCATATAACAGGACCAAATATGTGCTTCAACTGTAAATAATGTCACACTGTCCGGCTTTGCAAAATCTATGTATTGACTCTTCCTGGATTCCAAACTGGTTGTCTTGTAACTTCTTGGGCACAAGAGGACTTCACAACGTTACTGTGTCCAGTCAAGAAAGAGTCTGATACATAAACACCATCATACCTCAATCACTCTTTTTCAGACCACTAAACAAATGAGATATACAACTGTTCATTAGTGAAGAATTAACAGATCAGTTTCTTTGGACAGAGCCAGGCTAGCTGTTTCCCCCTATTTATGTATGTATGGTGCTAAGACAAGATAAGCTAAGCTAACTGGTTGCAGGCCTTAGCATAATATATCCTGCACAGATGTGAGTGGTATATATCTTCCCATCTAACCCTTGGCAAAAAGTGAAAAAGCATATTTCCCAAAATGCTGAGCTATTCCTTTAAACAACATGTATCACATATGCACAATATCAACCCCTAAGTGTCTGAGACCCCAGAGGAGTTGCCTGCTTTGCACACCACTTTGTAACCCAGCCATGACTACAGTACAGCAGCACATCATATACGGCATACCATGTGGCACTTTGTTGCACAGAGTGATGGGCCATTCTCACACTGCTGCTTCTTCTCCTCTAATGCACACATTCCACCTTGGACTGCTTCAAACAGCACAGGGTTCAAGTCTCCATACTCCCCTGATGCCACTTCAATGACTGAACCAGAGGGAAAAAACAGAGACACACAACGAACACATAACGAAGGAATTAGAAACACTTAAGATCGTCCTCAGCAAAAGTGCAGCAGATACATGAATACATGTGAGGTGGACATACTAAAGTCTGCAGGGTTGTGGTAGGTAGGACAATAAAGGCCCAGAGTCTTCAGATAGGGGATGAGGTAAGGGACTGAGCCTTTGTAGATACACTGTCCCTGACTGAGAATGTAAAGCTGTGGAGGGACAAAAATATTCAAGTAAATGACCATGTGAAAATCAAAAATCAAGCTGTATTTTCTTTTCTTTCCTTTTCTTTTCAGTCGATGTCTTTGTAAAATGGTGCAGTATTGGCGTGCAGCACACCTTCTCATACATTAAATACAAACAAGAATGTCCAGCACATCCGTTAACTCCCTCGCTTATTGACAGATGTGTACCTTGTCAAACATCTCAAACAGTTTGGCACTAGGTTGGTGGATGGTGCAGATGATGGTCCGTCCTCCCAGCGCCAGAGAGCGCATTAGTGAGACCACCTGGTAGCAAGACGCACTGTCTAAGCCACTGCACAGAGAGACGGACATACAGGAGGGACAAGGTTAATGAGCGGCTGGGATGTAATTTAACGGGAAGACGTAAACGAGTACGAGCCAGGCTATTGACAATGAACCCCATTTATTATTCATTTGGTACTCTGTGAGTTTATTACATCTACGTTAAATGAGTAAAATCATTCCTGAGACATGCATGCAAGAGCATCATCAACGAAAGGAACTTACAAAAGGATACTGTAGGTAGACATCTGGCTGACTGTGCAATGTCATTAATGTTTAATATAATGTATCATGCTATTACTGATTGCCTCTGAAATAAAATATCTAAATATAGCTTGAACTTCACTGCTTCTTTTTGATGAGTTGTGTAGTTGTGTGCACCTTTGGTCGACTGTGACTAATCATAATGTGAATACAACTTCAAAAACACTGCCCCATGTGTGCATCCATCAGCTGATGGATTTTGATCAGCAATGGTGGTTGTGTAACAATTAAGACAATTCCCATGTTTCCACATGACTTAAGTCTTTCGCTTTATTTTGAATGAATATTTTGACCTACTGTGTGGTTTAAGGAAAAGTATTGTTTATTCTTTTATATTTGTTTCTTTATGAGGCCTGTATGAGAGGATCTACACCCCTCAAATGTCTGCACACTGAATATGAAGCTATAGCAGGCAGCCAATTAGCTTAGTTTAGCATTAAAACCTTTCACAAGAAGAAAAAGCTAGCTAAGATCCAGGATTGGGCATTACAAAGTAACTCTTTACTGTAATCATATCACACTCACTTATCAAACATACATGGTTCCTTGCATTGGATAAGTTCAGCAATTGCCTGCAGATTAATCAGAAAAATCCTCAAATTTTCCTTTTCATGAACGCTTGTACAGTAATCACCTGACCTCTCCTTATGTCTATGATATTCAATCTGTGGGGAGGCTCTTCAGCATGACTCTGAGGAGAAACAGGTCTCTGAGACACGATTAGAGAGACTCCTCCTGATCAGGTATACTGCTTTAGTGATAAATAACCCTGTAAATCTACAATAAACACATGGTATGTGGTCATTAAAGAACATTAAAAACAGATCAAGTGTATGTGTTTTATTCTTGTGTTTGGAGGGTAGAGATGCAATGCTAACGTTCAAAGGATAATTTTATTTCACATAACAACTAGGGCATATTTTAGGTTTGGCCATATTTTCTATCATTAATGCTAACATTATACTAATTTAAATGCTGAGATCTGGCAGTTGGCAAGGACGTATTGCTAATCAAGACACACAAAACGGTACATTTTTCATTCAGATGATCAATTAGGTTTAAAAAAATGACGTTTAGCCAGATTACCTTAATTCAAAGGTAGAATATGTAAGAATTGGTCACCCACAAATTCATACCTACCTGGATAGTACGCTAACGTCATTATATATGTCTCTGCAACACAATACTTTTTTTTTCACTAAACTTCTTACATACTGCACATTTAAACTGAAATACAGCTCAGGAATTTTGATTTCTCTACAAATAAGTTTAGCTCGTGGGGATTGTTGAACATTTTAATTAACATTTTTCAATGAAGGATTTGCTGTTTGTAAACTCATCATCCAAAGAAGCAGTAAGCAAGAAACATAGTTGATTATTGAGTCTCTTTCCCAGGTCATCAAATACAGATACTTTGGGTTGGTAAATTAACAATTAACTATCTTTCATCAAAATCACTGATGCCCAGAAATGTCCCAAAAACTGCAAAATATTGAGAAAATAGGGCAGAGGGCAGAGTCTCTGCCACGCACATAAGGGATTATCAAGTGTCCCTTGTAAAAGGTTCTGTAGGAAAATCCCGCTTAGTACACGTATAAGAATACACAGTAAAGGGGTGGCAGTCTTGTTAAGGACAACTTTGTTAATTATCAAAGATTCCAAATGAGAAACTTTATCACTGCTGAGTTACTGAAATTGTTTTAGTCATTCTTCTCTTCAAGAGTTCATTTGCCAGAGAGCTATGGTCCCAGAGCTACCAACAGCTCATATCTGCCAGATGGCACCACTGTAATTATGAGTATAATTGTTCAGGTTTCAAAAGTCAGTCCAACACCATATGTCTAACTGTCACAAGACACATTTGAAATATGCAGCCAGATGTGCTGTCTGAGCAAACTGAAACTGCCCTTGGGCTTCCCACAAGTTAGACTTTTCTGGAACAAAATAATTACATTTTTTTTTTTTTACCCCAATGTACCCTCAATATTTGAAACTAATGAACTTGGCAAAGTATACTGTTAGTAGAAAAACTGAACTCCAAAAGTTTTGTTTGCATTTCAATCCCAGCTTTGCCACACTGTTTCCTCTGGAGACTTTGGCAGTTGTCTACTGGTTAATACAGAGAGTGTCCATTGTACATATTTTCAGCAACACATATAGATTGCATGGAAACACCTTCCGGAATATGTTTGAAACAGTGCTGAAGTGTAAATGTAACCATTGCCTGTCTGTCTCACCTGGTGGGCTCGTCAAAGAACATGACTGGAGGATTGTTGACCAGCTCCAGAGCGATAGCCAGCCGTTTACACTGACCACCTGACAGCGAGCTGGTACGAGTGTGAGCACACTCGAGGAGCCCTAATGCAGTCAGAATCTCATGCACCTGGACAGAGAAGGTCAAAGAGAGAGAATGGGATTAACAACCTCTTCGAAGAACAACAATGGCTTACAAGTGATGCAGACATAAAGATAAAAAAGTGATTAAGAGTGTTGCTGCGTGCTGCATTCAAAAGTACAAACCATAGACTGCATGTGGGCTAAAAGTATTTTAATGCTCAATGACATAATCACTTTGTCATTGATTTTGTCATTAACAACATAGAACCTTAAAGAGAAAGTCATATTAGAAAATAAATAACTCATCAACAATAATAAAAGTTAGCATTAATTTGATTTTCTTTAGAAGGTGGGGGTCAACTGAAAAACAATATGTACAAATCGAAATTGTCATTACTGACGATTTTAGGTCAGTCTGAGTTGGGTAACAAGTTAGCTACAATTTTCCAGCAACACTATAATTTATTTATTCTTGTTTCTAGGGATTTCTCCCCTTTTAGCTCTGTTTTGGTCTCCACCACTTCATAAAAACTGTTTTTCTTCAGCTGCAGAATATTTAGCTGTCTTTACCAGCTGGTTGCTAACCTGCTGTTTGGTGCTAGGCAGGTATACAGTGGGTTTCACCAGTTATTCTCAAAAAATTGCTGCCTGTAGCTGTAAGTTTAGTTCATGAGAGCATCCATGAAGCATCCAGTAAAACTGTTGTATTGTGGACTGTTATATGAGAACAATTAGCTGAAATATACTTGTATGTTGGATAGAGCTGAAGGGAACTGCAGCCATTGTATTTGTTGTTATAAAAACTCTGATTCGTGAAGCTTTGGCAAAAAAAATCTTCCACAATTTTGAACATATGCCAGGACAAATTTCTTCTTATTCCACTACTTTTTTTGGCAGTATACAGATGTGCATTGACACAAAGGAGGAGATAGAGGACGGCATGTAGCTAAGATCCCAAGTAGTATTCAAACCTGTAACATTATGATTATATGGTATGTATTAGGATCCAGCATTTCTTGATTTTGAAGAACTAGTATGCAGAGGAAAGTTCAAGAGTGAAAGCTGTGAGGCATTTTGACATTTATTACCCAAGAAGAATATGGTACTGGAAAAAAATACAGTAGAGTGAGCCGATGACCTGGAGCTACTGATATTTTAAAAAGGCAACAGGAGACGATTAAATGAAGCTTCATACTAAAATGTGACCAATTCTACTTATCAAACTAAGACTAAGAAAATAAGGCCTGCTTCTTATACAAGGCCTTATTTGCTATTTAGGGAAATACAGTATCGTCTTTTACTCTGTCTAAAGGTAGTAGATGTTGCTTGTTTATCTCACCAGTTCTTTCTTCACATCCATAGTTTCATCCAGCTTTAAGTTGGCTGAAACCTGCAGTAAGGAGGAAATAATGTGTCATAATGTTGCAATGCAACAGGTATTTCACAGCTGTATAGGCATACTGGCACATTAACTGTTAACCTCTTTATGACTAACCTGATTTACACAAATTACCTGATTTACACACTTTAAGGATGAGTTTAGCATTTTGAGGCTGTGCTATGAGCCAGCTCACCATCATGGCCTCTCGTGCAGTGAGGTGTGGCAGCAGCATGTCTTCCTGCATGATGTAGCAGGACATCTTCCTGAATGTCCGCAGGTCCCTGGGTTTCCCATTTACCAGGACCTGACCCTTCATCCCTGTTTCCCTGGGAAGGAAGAAGGACACACAAATACATACTGGACAGTTCAATGGTTTTCTTATGGCTACGCAGCTGTTTAGTCCCAATCCCTTGAGTTCTCTTCACAGTGACCATGTGGAAACGCTTTTACCTTCATTATAAAACATAGCTGTGAGCTCTACTGTTGATTAAGTGATCTCCCACCACGATCATTCAAGACTTTTTTCTGACCACATTTCTTTCTCGTCGATTGATGGTTAACTACTGTTCCAGGTTTTAATACTGCATTGGACAGTTCTTAACCCAGTTTTTGTAGTTTCAGCATTCTCCTCGGTTGTTTTTGGTGCATGATGCAGTCCAATAATTGGACCTTTCTAAAATCTTTTCCACAACCACAGGATACAGAAAGAAATGAGAAGCTCCTCACTCCATCAGTTATGTTTAAATAACTTGTTGCCAGCTGAAACATATTAATCACTGCAGTAATTACCCAATGGAAAGCTCTTACCTATATGCTTAGTTAAATCCAGTTGGTGACTTTTTTGGCAGGCAGGGTATAAACACATGGTAACACACCAGATATGTAAAGCTGTAATTTCTGTATAGAAGTATCCGTGTCATGGGTGTTTGTGATGAAAGCTGATTTTTTGGGGCTGTCAACCTTCTTTTGGTGGTTTGTCTACAAATCACTTTCCTTGTTAAGAAATAATTGCTATTCTCATACTATTGACCTTTAATCTTAACTGTTATATAGAAGGCAGTGTAGGTACTCTCACCTGTATCCAGCCAGAATGTTCATTAAGGTGGACTTCCCAGCCCCTGAGGGCCCCATGATTCCTATCAGCTCCCGACTGCAGAACCTCCCAGACAGGCACTTCAGTAAGGCTTTGAAACCTGGGAACAACAAAGGGGGCATTGCATATATCAGCAGGTGCATCGCATCCCAACATTACGTCCAATGAGAGATAAACCTGCGAGGAATGTGGAATAGGAACTGAACTCACACAAACCACAAAACCAGACAGATGAAACAGATGTCGCTGTTAGAGATCAGACTTTGAAAAATAAAAATAAAGTGATCATCCAGCAAGTGTTTGCCATCTACTTCAAAGATATTTAAACAGTTATAAAGGACTGGCTTGGTTATAATGCAGCTGAAATAATGCGTGAGTGGGAGTACTAACAGCAAACAAAAAATCACATCTTAACTTTAACCTACCCATGAATCGAGTTCCTTACAATCTAATTTCCAAGTGTAGGCTGAAACTTTATTCCCTTTGATTACACTTTTAAACTGCAGTTGATCACGGTAGTGATGGATCACAGGTTTATCAATGAACACCACGGGAAATCTGTGTATTGAGTGGTCCAGATCTTAAAAATGAAATTAACATTGTGATTAATGTCAGATAAGCTGCTGGTGGGTGAAGTAATACATCTTATTAATGTGGGAAACATTACATTGCCTGCACTGTAAGAAACAATATAACTGCATCTCTCCATTAACAGAGCTTTGCATAAGTACGCAAAATTTAATTTGACTGATTATTTAAATCACTCGAAAAGTTTTAGTTCTGTAGTACAATTAAATTATATATAAATAATGGCATTTTTGTTATAAATTCATCTGATGTCTCTACAGCTGTTAAAGCCGATTAACTGTTGATCCAGCTGTGATCAGCAGCAGTCGTCATCAGAAACAGACATTGCTTCACATAACCGGCCTGAGTGTCCCTTTTGTTTAACTGTATCAGTGCAAACTGACACAAGGGGTGATTAACAACAGACCAAAGCTGAGGGGTAAAAAGTGCAAGGAAATGGACAAAGGAAGGCAACATGACACATGAGAACAGGACTTTAGAATAAACCAAGAAATAACTGAACCGCAGACGCAAACCATGACAAACCTGCCTGAAAAATCAGTCCAAAAACACTGAGCACTAGCCTGCATCAGTTTTCAACTATATATTGTTTACAGCCTAGGACAGGAGCAGTATTTTACTGCATACCCTATTTCTACAACAACTAGATTTTATGTTTTTGGAACTAGAAGCCTCAAGGCTGCTGTCCCATCTGTCCCCCAACAGAGAGGGCACAGCATTCAGTTGTAGCAGTTCACCATGCTAGCAATTTTAGTGTCCCAGAGCTGACCTGCACTTGCTCAACAGGATGATAGCAGACAAATTTAATAGTGATTTCTGTGTGGGATATGTCTTAAATCACCACACTTTAAATCACTGAATTTTCAGTTATATTTTTGCTTACTTCTGTTGTTTCTCCTCCTACTAGGAAAAAGAGGACATACACAAGCTTGGAATCTGATGATTTAAAAATGACAGTTTTTTGATCTTATTTTATTTTATATTTGATTCTGATATGTACACGTGTTTGTATACATCTACATGCTTAAGATAAATATATTGATGTACTGTAGCTACGAGTTATACTTTTTTTTTTGCTGCAAGACTGCTGCTGTCTTCTTGTCATCTCGCAGCTATTTTTTGACTGGCCCCTGTGTAAGTTATTTAACAACATAAAAACATTTTTAAATTTTTTTTTTACTGAATTTGTTTAGGCTTGTAAGAGCTGCTGAACTTTAAATCAAACATCTGTCACTTTTCCAAGAGGGAACTTTGTGCTGAGGCTAAGGTATGTTAATGGTACCCAGAGTGTTCAGACATGCCTTTATTGCATCTTAGAATATTTTTCTTATTTCCAACAAGGAGGTTGATTAAGGTAATGTGCATGCTCAATGCTGTGCCCTTAGGGTTAGGACACTGGTCTAGATCTGGAGTTGGTCCCCAGGTGCCACACAGTGGCGACCCAGTGCTCCTCAGGGATTAACAAATTTCAGTACTTATATTGAGTGTGATTAATACCCTTGCTTCTCACTACTATCCGGTTAAAATGACTATGAATATGATGATAAAGAATCTCCTTCCACTTCCTCCTCTGATTATTTCTAATTCTTAAAAATAATTATATGGTCAGCTTAAAAACATACAAGGCATAGTGCAGTAAAATGGTGAAACATGTTTATTTGACTGACTTCATCATCTGCTGCTGGTATATAGTTATTCAATCAGTTGGAAGTATTGATAAATGAAAGGAGTCAAAACCCTTGGAAACATACTAAAGGTACTAAAAGCTCACTTGCGTCCCTCATTTACACACTGCAGAGTCACATTCTTTACTGTGGCTGTGTAAACACCCTGCTCGAATTGTGGCACACAATTTCACCTCACTTCACCTCACCTCTCCTCTCCTCTCCTCTCCTCTCGTCTATTGGTTCCCCCAGTCAGCTACATTATTGATGACCTAAACCATCTCAGACAATGCAGCACTTACTGGAAACCTCAGAGGATACACTCAAACATGCACACAGTACACACTGAACATCAGACTCATGGATAAAAGCATCTAACCCTCATTCACAGCCTTACACTAATGCCTGTGCAGATTTCCTGAATATTGATACTCAGGTCTTCAAATAGGTCCCTGTGAGATCCCAGAGTTGGTGAGCTGTATCACAATGTCCAAAGACACATGTCAAGCCTCTCCTGCAGCATCTGTCCACAGTATATAATAATTATGTCCCATCTCTTTACTGTTTCACAAAAACATGGCTGTAGCTTACTTTTGATGCTAGCATGGATAGCTGCACATAAGTGCGCTCACAATCAGTCTATTCCAGACTGATTTCAAACACAACAGTGACTGAAATAATTTGCTGTAGCTACATCTCACTGATGGCATTGTCCTTGCCTTGCCATCATCACTGACAGGTGTAGTTTCATGTCCTCTCATTTATATCATTATCATTATCACATCACCATTGCATTGTGGGACATGTTGTGAAAATGACTTTACATTCTATTGGCACTGTGATGCATAGGTGTTTTTTTTTTTTTTTTTTTTTTTAACACAATTCAGACCACAGATGTTTGAAGAGAGCTGGTTAAAATACACACTGACTCCAACAAAGTAACATGTGAGGAACATAGATTGTTTGTTACCTCTCCTTCTCCAGCATGGTCCCTCCTGGATGGTGTAGGAAAGGTCAGTGAACTCCAGGTCCACAGCTGAGCGTTTGGGGAGGTGGGAGAAGCGCTGTGCTTCAGTGATCTGGTTCTCAACCTTCTTCAGGTGGATCAGCATGGATGCGTCTTGCTGCTGCTGAGCCTGGGGTTGGCTGCCTCCATTACATACAATGGCCTCCTCCATTGGGATGCTCACAGAATCGGGTTCCAACGCCTTATTGTCCATACCAGGTTTCTGTCTGTGGGAGGGAGGGGTAGGGAAGAAGGAGAGAGAATGATTAAAAGGTAATAGAGGTCAGAGGGGAAAAATTGGAAAGCAGAACAGAGGTCAGTCTAGGTTCATTATTTCATGACATGTCTAATTTCACACCTGCGATTTGGGGTTAGGTGTCTTGCTGGCTAATTGGAGGTCACTTAATAAAAATTCTGGAAAAAAACAACAGGGAACTTGAACCAGTCTTAAATGTATGCCAAAAAAACCACTGCCACATTTAGGACTTTTATGTTGGGATTCTCAACAGCACGTCAATGTTTTATCAAGCTCAGCATACTCTTATACACCATTTTTTCCACATAATCATGGCTGGAGAATCCAGTGTTGGCATGGAAGGATGGCCAAAACAACGAGCTAAGTTGTTGTGTTTTCAAAACCATCTTCTTCAGTAGAGGTGGTTCATGTCCTTACTCCAAAAGAACATGGCTCACACACATAATACAGTATATACACATTTGGCCCTACCTGATATGGATTTTTTGGGCCCGATACCGATATTGGGGAGTAAATAATTCTGACACCCTACATATCGAGCAATAACATTTTTATATTTTTCAACAAAGCATATAAAAACAAAAAACCTTTTTTTGGATCCCTTAATATAATGTAGTTCAAACACTTGGCAGAAGGCAGAACATTTTACTGTTGTAAAATACTTTTATTGTCAAAAAGTAGCGCAGGAACTTTTTATTGCACACATCAATGTGGTGATGATGTGTTGTATGGGGCAAGCAGAATTTGTCATGTTACTTTTCAACAATAAAGAACTTTCATGTACAAAATGACGTGCAAAAATGCAGTAAACCTCTGGATATATAAAAAGGGCAAGGGCAATGCCTCTGCTATTGGTTGCAGGGGGAACTCTCAATGTAACGTAAATGAATCCAATGTAAAAAAAAAAAAAAAATACAAAATTAATGTAGCCTTAATGTGCTCAGTCAGAAGATTAATGTTGTATGGCAAAATGAAATTATGATCAACAGGAGAGTATAAAATGGACGGTAACGTTATGATATTGAAATTGACATTGTCTGGCAAAATGATGTACAGCTCAGGCTTAATTTCTCTACAATCAATGTGGAGACAGTTCATGAAGCTACGCAAAGAATGCAAATGGAAACAGAAATAATTCACATAATGATGTGATTTACTCTCGCTGCAGGCTAAAGAGTTGGTGTGTGTGTGTGTGTGTGTGTGTGTATGTGTGTGTGTGTGTGTGTGTGTGTGTGTGTGTGTGTTTGTGTTGGTGGAGGTTAAAGTGGGGTGAGTGTGAATTCCAATCAAATGTTCATCAAATGTTCATCATAGAATAGAATAGATTAAGCGTGAGATGCAGCGTTGTAGCAAAATGAGTGTCAAGTATTTGAACAGTGATTTGGCTGTCTACTCCAGACTGATTTTAAACACAGCAGTGACTGATTGAATTTGTTATAGCTCCCTCACTGATTACGGTATTTACATCCTTGAGCAGAGAGCCAGGCAGAAATTGACCACTTAGAGCCAAACTAGTGTTGTGGTTGTAGGGATGGAGGTACTTGGTCCATCTCCCCCAAACTGAAATAACTATAGCAACTACTGAATGGACTCCAACAGTCCAACAACCCTTTGCATATGTATGGTGTCCTCACATACTTATTTGCATAAAGTTTGAGTGTTGTGTGGGTTGCAGTGAGGGATCAATTTAAGCCATGTTGAAGCCATACAGAGAAAAATTTTGCCGTAGTGTCACAAACAACACAGAAGCTCAAGCAACTTTTTACATATGAAGAGAAAATGTCAGAGCAAGAGCATCACATAACCATAGAAAATCACTACAGCTGGACTGCTTTGAGCGGTGTCTTTGAACAAGTCACTAAAGTTGCTGCTAGTCACAATTACAAATTAAGTTGCTCGGAGGGTTGGAAAAGTTGCTAATTCCTATGACAAAGTCACAAGTTATCTACATCTACTGATGTCTTTGACATTAAAACAGATATAAGCAGATAATTCTAACCATACAATTCTGTTGCTGCAGTCATATTATCAACAACCACACAATCAGTGGCCACCAGTTGTGTAAGCAATAGCAATGCAAAGATCATGTCCCACAGCAAGTGATAGGTCTTTTACTCATTCCCAGTAAAGGCTAACTCAACTACTTTAATTGTATTTCCTGACAAACAACTCTGCTCCTGAGTCTGATGCTGCTTCACTGTCAGTACAGAGACAGACTGAAGAGACAAGAGTGCTGTTTCCTCTGAGTATCTCCATAGTGCTGATGATGCAGAGATGGTGGTAAGTAACATCGTGTGTGTGTGTGTGTGTGTGTGTGTGTGTGTGTGTCTGTGTGTGTGTCTGTGTGTGTGCGTGTTTTACAGAGAGGGGGAGAGCGAGAGCAGAGTAGAAACCTTATTTTCTTGGTAAGCACAGACTGCTTGATATCACTTACAGTATTTGTTGGCCTCCCACAGGTGTGAACAAATCAATCAACCAGGTCTCATATGATTTACAACCCTTTTAGCTGTAGCCTCGATTTACAAGTCTTTTCAGCACAGAAGGCTGATCAGTGAGTGAAAAGTCATGGAGAAGAGCTTTCGATGGATGGTATTTAAGCAAGCTGACAAGCTCTCTCCAGGCTAAACCACATCTTCTGAGTTCCCCAACACGAACATGAAAACATTCATATTTGTTTGCAGATACAATCAGGATGAACGTTTTGCACTTTGTAATGAAAATTTCACAGTCATTTTCGATAGATGTGGGGCTGTTGCTGCTAATGTTAAAATCAGACTTTCCAATATTAGTCAATCTGCCAGTTATTTTCTTCATTTTGCGAGTGATAGTTTTGTCTTTTAAGTGTCAGAAAATAGTGAAACATTCCCACCAACAGTTCCTTCGCCCAAAGTCCAAACCCAGATATTCTGTTAACTATTCTAGGCAAAAAAGAATAAATATATTATAAATACAAGTGTTCATACAGTCATTTTGCTTTGGTAAATCTTAAAATGTTGATGGTACAGTGGCTTGTAAAAGGGTGAACGGTCTCTGTCTCTTCTTTCTGCTCTGTGTAACTTCACTGAGAGAGATCACAGGGTTACACACTCTACATGTTTACTTCAACATGCAAGTTTTCAACACATCACCTTGTTATGGTGTCATGAGTTTAGTTTGCAGTGAGCACCAACATCACATCTGACTAATTGTTACCCACCTGGGATTTGTATTTACCACAGTGATGTTGCACTCAGAAACTGTGGGGGAAGCAAAATGGCACAAAATTACAATTACTAAATAATGTTGCTTTAAGTTGAGTTAATCAATTATGGAGGTGAGTGCTGATCATTTTTCCACCAACTGACTAATCGATTAACTGACCAATTGTTTCAACTCTACAATAAACTGTCTCACAATTACAGGTCATACAATTATAATCTAGGTTACAACATATTTACAAAAACAACAAACAAAACAAAATTACCAAACAATTTGCTAATTCAAATTGTTTTGTTCAGTTCATTTTATGAAAGCATTAACAAAAGTTCTACCATATTATGTATGCTAGTCTGCTGTTTTCTAGTCTAACACATTCATAAATAAACTCTGTAAAATGATAATAATCATATAAACACAGTCATGACCAAAGCTCCATGATGTCAGCTCATCGCTAACCATATCCAACTGCCTCATGTGTTATTCACATTTAAGAAAACTCCTAACATTACCATAATCAGTGTAAACAACAACAACAATCTTGTCCGACTGACTCACTTAGCCTTAGCAATATATCACAGCAGAGCCTTGTGAAGAAGTCTGGTCATGTGCAATGAGTGCAGAAGCAGACTGTGTGCAGGTACATAGGAAAACAAGCAGATTCAGGCTGTTCAAGCATTTTGTTAGATCTGAATGATGTTTTGGTTTTGTTAGAGGTCGGTGACAGCCACAAGCACCAGATTCTTCAGATTTTTTCTCTCACAGCATTTCATTTATCGATTGCTTGTTGGAATGTTAACATTGTCGGACTGTTTTCAACAAATACAACAAAAATGCTTCTAAAGTAACTAACCAACCTTTGTTCTTTGTGACTTGACAAGCATAAGCACTTTAATGTGAGGAGATGTACACACTGAACTATGACTATGACTTTGATGAGCATTTTTGAACAATGTCTGACTTTTGACCGACTCAATTATTAATCAATTATTCAAAACAATAGCTACTGATTCATAGGGTACCTAAGCAGCCATCTATCTGCAACAGAGTAATCATGCAATCATTGTTTCTGTGGCTTTTGTTGTCTTTCAGTAAGTTTTAACCAGAAGCACTTCAGGGGACCTCCAATTCGAAAAAGCCTTATCAATTTAGTCAGTTAGATTGAGTGTCAATCAGAACATCACTGGTACAACAATGACATCAGTGAATTGAAATGTCTGCACAGAGCCCAAAATATACTAAAATAAAACACCCACCCAACCACAGTGTGTTCACCCTGCTGCCATCTGACAACTGATACAGAAGCATCTGCTGCCGTACCACCAGACCACACAGCAGCTTCACTCCTCGGGCCGTGAGACTCCTCAACTCATCCTCATCACTCCATTAAAAAAAAATACATGTAGCAGGACTCGAAGGACTCAATCACTGTTTTGTTCGTTAAATCCTTGTGATTTTAAAGATGCCAATTTTTTCACCTTGTACCTTGTATATTCAGTTAAGCTTTAAGATCTAGTGTTAAAGATGTGTTCATACATTTACTGATCACCTATGCTAGTGATAGTTCATAATTAGTCCAGCTTCAACGGAAATGTATATACGTTTCCTGGGAAAAGATAGTTAAGGTATGATCAACATCAGACAAAATCCATTTCCATTGTCCTGGCAGGACTCTAAGCAGCTGAAATATGCAATCTACCCTGTGATCGCAAGGTGATTAATGATCATCGAAATGGAGATATGTCTAATCTACTTTGTTCTGTGCAGACCACTGTAAAAATGGTTCCCAAGTTTGAGGTGGTACAGTAATTTGTCCTTTTTGAGACAGAAGTCTCATTTAATCACTCATGGGGTTCTTAATCCCCTTGGGGATTAAAATCAACTTTCTTTTCTACCCTTGATCTGCTCGGAGCCGGAGGGGGCTTGAGTTACCGGCTTGGGAAAAATTTGCAGACTCAGGTACACCACCAAGCACCAAGCCAAGCTAATGTATGGGAATTGACTGCTCCTTCACTTGCCCTCCTGATCACACCTACACACGGACACATTTCACTGACAGCAGGGAGAGAGAAGCCAAAGAAAAGTATTTTCTTGGTGTCAAAAGGTCCAGATAAGAAGGAGCCATGGAAATCTAGAGACAGGTTACGTATGCCAACATGTCACGAGTCAACCTGGATGGGACTGCAATGTTCTGGACGAGAGCGAAGGTCCAGAGAGGGGAGACAGGAGAGGCAGAGAACTCAGTGACCTGGGATCACACTGCTTCAGATTATCTACAGTACAGTACTGTTACACCTGTATCTGACTCTAAGACTTGATACCCTGGATTAAAGGCACATTAGACTCAAATAAAGTGGTCAGCTAAATGGAGACATCAAAGTGATGATACAGAATCATGCCAATTGCCTGGTTTAACTGGAATGAACTCAGAGCAAAAGTCTAAGCCACGGTTTGCTGCTTTGAAAATAAGACCCAAAAAAAAACATCCTGGTCGAGCACTTAATGCTTATGGATGAATTTAATGTCTGAACCATAGCAGGCAGCATGGTGGTGGATGGCAGCATGTATGTTGACCTAGTGGGCTGCACCATGTTCTCATTCCTGGCTCGTCAAATTCAGCAGCTTGATCAGACTGCCCACTAGTTAGCAATAATAATCATGCAACATCCTGTGCTAGTTCAGTTGTGCAAAGGGTAGTGTTTGTTTAGCTCCAGGCAATGACGGCCAGGCTGCTGTTTCATCCACCATCAAAAACTTGATTCTTATTTTAATTCTCCTGCCAATGCTTCTCACCAAGGCACTGGTATAGAGCTGAAGATGGTCCACAGGAGCCATATAATGGTTGCCTACTGCTCCTCATGAATTGGTTGAATGCAGAAAACAAAATTCACTAAGTTGCTCTGTGTATGATTGTGTGGGACAAATAAAGATTTTTCTTAATCTAACCCTACTCAAAATACTTAATACTTAGCAGATCTAAGAATGGTACTGAATTTTTCATTAAAAAAACAGCATACATGAATGTCAAAATGTTGTGCTATTCCTTTAAGCCAATCAGATCTGAAACAGCTAATATTTTCTTTGTTTTTGGCCTTGTGTTCACACTAAGGGACCTATTTAGTCCAAGTCTATTTTGCTAGATAAACAGCAGATAATCTTTGTGCAAACTGAGGTGCACAGCTCAAAAAGATTGTATTTTAACTCTGAATTAGTCATGCGCATGTTTTGGACAATCAATAATTAAACCAATCTAAGTGCCGTCTCCTGTTCCCTTTAAGAACCATGCGAGCCAGGACACATATTAACCAGTGGCACTTGTCTCCACTGAGGGACAGGGATGTGATCCTTGGCTGCTGGGCCCTCTGTCTGCCATTTCACAATCATCAGTCCCATCAACAACTCTGTTTGTCTTTATATGAAAAACTACACTCATAGGAGGAGGAGGAGTGCTGCTGCATCCCTCTGTGTGTGAGCACATCTCAGGCCATGGATCAGATAGGACAGGTCATGAAAAGTATCATCCTGATCAATGACTGTGGGGATGAGAGAGGAGAAATAGGTCCTTAATAAGGAAACTATTAATGACATCACCTGCAGAGATCCTTCAGCAGCAGAAACAATATATGTATATTTGTATTAACATGCTGCCCCAAGATAGCAATCCTCAATTAGTCCACCTGACCACCTCCCTTTAAGACCAACACACCCAGGGACACACAGGTGGTCACAAGTACATTTGCTTTCTACACAATATGGCTGCCGAATGTGAAAATGACTACTGCATCAGTCTGAAGCTAGCAGTGACACTTGAAATGAGCGTAAGATAGAACCCTCAGCCACTATCTTTCTCTGCTCTAAACTAAAGTACAAATTGCTGAGTTTTTGTCCAAAGGCACACTATACACTTTGGAAAAGAAAAGCAAACTCAGAAGGGTTATATCTACAACCGTAATAACATAACACAAACTGAAACATATTAATTTGATATATTTCAATTATAAACATAAGCTGATTTTTCTTCCATTTTTCTCTCATTCTCTTAAAAATTCTCTCCCAAAAGTACAAAGTGCACCTTTAAGGAAATTCTACTGGAGAGAGACAAACATAATCATGGGTTGTATTGAAAATGATGTTACATACTTACCATTTCACAAGGCTGGTAGGATGTTTTCAGAAAATTGATTTGGTGTTGAATAATTCAAGAACTTGATTTTGACCTCAATGCACAGAAGGGATTTTAAAACTTAGTGTCTAGGATGTTAAATTCCTAACAGTGACCCTGGTTCTCAATGTAGAGAAAAAACAACTGAGGTCTTAGCACAGGGTAAGTGAAGTGTGTGCAGCTACAGTGACAGGCTATGAAACCCCCTTTCATTAATAGCAAACGTAAACTGCAGACTGTGTTTGCCGTCACAATATATGATCGGAGTGAAAACTCTCTTCTAAGCATTGAACAGCTATATAGTATCAGTCTACCACTATACACAGACTTTAAGAGCAACAGGGACTCAGGTTGGGTGTTGGGTGTGACGTTTCTGGGTCATTCTAGAAAATGTAGGGACCACAAACTGATGAAGTAGGTTAAGTCAGAATACACTGACCATCGTTGTTCATGATCACGACTGAGTGGGTGGGTGTACTCAACTCAGTGGAACTCAATGCCGCAGCTCAACTGATCGATCACTACAGTACAGATTCCAAATGACCTCACCAGCGCAATTCGGCAACATTCATGTCAGGGGATATTGTGACTTACTTTTTTTTCAGTGGGAGAATTTGGAGACACATTGTCCATCTTTATAAAATGACAGGAGCAGACCAAAGTGCCTCTGGATGCAATTGGAGAGACCTACCATCTAGTCAGTCTTCTTGAAACAACAGAACCCTACTATTCATAACCTTCTACAGTAGTAGTAGAGTATGTGTATGTATGTATGTATGTATGTATGTATGTATGTATGTATGTATGTGTGTATTAAACCATACACTCTATATTTTAGCTTTCACCTGTGACATTACTAGTTTCAGATTGATGCAGCTGTCATCTTCACAACTAGCACCCACATTGTGTAAATAGTAAATGTACTTGCATCCACATGTGTACTCCTGGGTGCACTGGTCCTGAGGGGCCACAAATCCAGACAGTATTTGACAACCTGGGAATGAGACTCAACAATCAATTATCTTACATATGGCACTTTTGAGGTGTTCGAATTCCAGTGTGTTCAAAATTGACAGTCAGTCACAGGGCTGACACATAGAGACAGACAACTGTTAATGTTCACAATCCGAATGTCTTTGGACTGATTGTTGAAAAAACCAAGCAGGCACGGTGAGATCATGCCAACTCCACCCAGTAGCCCGGAGACATCCTGCTGAGCGACAGCAATAACCAAAGGAACCACTGAACCACACAATGAATCAATGTACGAACTATGACTTCTCAACAAGCTTTAATGAGTCTGTTTAAACCCTTTGTATGAGGGTCCGTTTGTTTAGAAAAGCTAGCTTATTTAGTGCATGGAACTTGGGTTTACGCTGAGGGCCATTAGAGTCAATACAAGTTGAGACTGTCCTGATCAGCTCGAGTTCCTGACCTTTCTGGTCCTTAATGTCTGTCAGGAAAACTACATGAAATATACCCTCTATTTTTCAGTGCAGTTAACTCTGCACAGTACCAAACACATACTGTCTTTTCTTGGTGGACATTTCTCTTTTAATGGTGTGGGCTGTCATTTGCAGTAATATGGCTTTTTGATTGGGTCTTGTGGCGTCTCGATGTTTGGTGTATCCCGTTTTTTTTCATTATGTGAAGCACTTTGTGTTTCTTTGATATCGAGGTGCACCGATCCACATTTTTTCACTTCCAATCCAATCCCGATTTTGGATATCTGCCGATACCGATACTATTCCGATACCAGACCTTTGTTTGGTTTGATATTATCAGTATCATTATTCTTGATTTTATATGAGGCCAAAATAAACTCCTCTCTTCAAGCAAGTATGACATTGGCAGACATCTTAAGTGTAAATATCTGTAGTAAAGCTCAGGGCTGGAACTCCTTTTAAATTCTCAGCTAACTTGGTTGACAATCGGTCGTATAGCTCAGGTAGCGCAGTCTCTGATAAGTGTCTTCTGGATGGTAAACTATGCTGTGGCTGCAAGTGTTCAATCAAGCTGCAAAATCCCGCATTTTCCAGCACTGATAATGGTTGGTCAAGATGAGCAACTTCTTGGTAATCACTTTAGCTTTCACGTTGTCAGCTGAATGTTTACCTTACTTTTGGAATGACTCCAGAAGTGATTACTGGGCTCCTTTTTAATTTATATAGTGCCTTTCAGGGTACCCAAGGGCACTTAAGAGGAACAAACAACAGAGCATAAAAGGAGCGCCTGTCAGTCAGCATGGAGGGAATAGCATCTTCCATCTAAACAAACTTGTGTCTGGAGGCTCTGTGTTACCGTTGAGTTAGCAAGTTAGTGTTGCTAGGCTAATAGCTGATTGTTGGGGCTAATAGCTGAATAGCGGAGAAAGGTGAGTCCATGGAGCCAATTGTTCAGGAGTGCAGCCTTCAGAATTGGTAGTACTGCCTGGAGCTTGTAAGGACAACTTGGCCTTTTTGTTTCAACAGAAAGAAATCAGTTTTGCCATAGATTGAGAAGCGGCGACATTCACGCCAACGTCCTCTCGCATCCGGGTTGCCATTTAAAATATTTAATTGTGTTAGTGGTGTTGTACGTTGCAAGGGAACTTCCGCCTCTCTGGCTTTGCAAACATTGCATGTTGCTCTCTTGCTTTGCGGTGTTTCCAGTGTACAATATCTCCACACAGTGGAGAAGTTGGCTAGCCACAGCACTGCTCAATGCTAGCCTGCTAACGGGCTGGCATGAGACTGGCATGTCTCACCACTCTCTGTCTCATTGAGCCACACCTCTGTTCAGGAAGTCCATTCCACAGTTTGCAGCCAGCTAGCAAACTAGCCGGCAGGAAACATTTCTGGAGTCTTTTCAGCAGACAGCTCAGGGCTCAGCAGACAACGTTAAAGCACAGACATGGCTCATAGATCGGATCGGAAATCTCCGCAGGTTGGATCGGAAATTTCCTGAATTACGTTGGTATCAGAGCCGATACTGATATTGGATCAGATCGGCCCAATCCCTACTTTGATATAGAGCTGTCAATGAATATTCTAAATTTGAATATATATTCAAATATATATTTAAAAAAAAACAAAAAAACAGAGATTCGATTGTATCTAGGATCTCCTGCTAAACAGCCACATCTCGACTTATATTTTTCACCGCCCGGTTTGAAATACCTATACAATTAGTTATATTACATATTAGTCTGTCCTCCTGTTATTGACATAAAGCGCAAATACAGATATTCTAATGTTTCGAACCTATGTGTTTTTTTTAGAGGCAATATTCAAATGTCATTTTGGAGCATTTTTTACAGCCCTACTTTGATATGTGAATAGTGCTCTACAAATAAAATGTGACTGATTGATTAATTCATATGTTTAATTCTCTAAGGCTACAGACCACATTTTCCACATCACTGATAAAATAATCACAAAGCTGACATCATATCAATTTCTGGGATTTTTTTCTTAATATTATCAAACTTTCATATTCACCAACAACATGGCTGAGACAGTCCATCAACACTGTATAAAATGTAGGTTCTGTGTTGGTCGATGGCAGTGGTGATGATTAATTCTAAAACATGCTCAAAGATGACTCACATGGCTGCTGTGAGTCCTGTGTAAGTACAGTATGTGCAGCAGGAATAAGTACTGTTGTGTCAACTGAACACATTTAAATAACACATTTAAATAACACAACAGCATGCAGAAAAGAAGCTACATGTCTGACTTTAAGTCCAAAATATCGTCTGATTGTTCTGCCAGTGAACAGCATCCTCCAGGAAAGACTGGCTGTTCTTACATAACATGAGAAGACTGAACGTAAGGATTTGAAGATCAGACCCAGGGGAGTGGGTTAACAGTTCTGGTCTCCCATGACTTTGTAAGAATGAGAGCTAATTCACTGTAGAGGCTTTGACAGAAAAAAAAAGAAACCTACAAGCTCACGTACATTCCTAGTCAGAGCTACAGCTCATAGCAGCTCCGTAAGCTACAGCAGCACTTTTTACTCATGAGACTGAAGTTGAAGTAGAGAGGGGGAGGGTCGGTCTCACTGTGAAAGTTTAAAGAGAAGAAACATTTTACAGTGAATTTACAGTATCCCAGCCTAACAGTTAATGAGTGATAACATATTGAGTAAAGAGAGACTTCAGTGTTGGCACAGATGTAGATCAGTGATCTTCACGAGACAGAACAACAAATAGAACAACAAATGTGAAAAGATGTTTCTTTCACTGCCAGAAGGTAATTTCATGTTAACTGGATGAGACTGAAGATGGCTTAAATGTTAAAAAAAAAAAAAAACTAAAAAAACTAAATAAACAACTGGGAATACATTGAGTTTATAAAATACATTAGAACCCAACCAATATATAGAGCACAACAGAAATGAGTCCTAAATACTGTAAATAAGTTTTGGCACCTCTGCTTCCATCATCTCTGAGTCAATAGTGTTTGAATGGGTTTTTTATTAAATTAAATTAAACTGAATTAAGGTCTGTGGTTAACACACACAAAAAAAAGGTGTCTAAATGTGACTACAGAATCAAACAGACTGACTTTAGTTGCAATCCCTTCTCACTCTAACTTTCCAACTCATAGATTGATCAATTTATTGTAAAGTATAGATGTATGTATAGAATAGTGTAATAAGATGCTTAGTGGTGGTGATGCTTAAGTAATGTGACTGCGATGTTTGTTTATAACCCTAACCCTGGCTTTAGCATTTTACCTTTGGCGGTTGCATTTGTGCTTCAGAAATCACTGAAGTGGTGTCCATCTGTGAAGATTATCATGCTGAACAAAAGTATTATAAGGTTTGTTTTTGACAATTATCCACAATCCAATTCAAAAATCTCATAGGCTTTTTATCCATTCAACAAGAGCGATTGCTAATTAAAGGGTTAGTACACAAAAGCACGTCATCCCTGCAGCACTCTATGTTGGCCGATTAACTCATTACAAATAAATGAGCATATATTTCGGCTGATGACTAGCAAGAAAATACAGTACAGGAATACCAAAAATATGTTTTGAAACTGTTTAAAAAATATCAATACAATTATATATAATGATATGAAGTATAATGTATATAACATTCAGTTTATCCACCAGAATTAGTACAGATTTTTGTTTCAGGACTTCCACTTCAACAAAGTGGAAACTTTTCTTTTTTACCACTGACAGATGAACTCCTTTTAGTGCTTCAACCTGCGCTAAATTCAACCCCTTCCAGCACTTTTATTTCAAATGAAGCTCTAACTTCACTTAATGTTAACACTTAAACTGACACTTTCAGTAACTCTTGGTATTTCAATTCCAGATTCCACGTCAACCACAACTTCTTCACGCTGTTATCAACTATTTTGAATCGTTCGACAGAATGATTTCCACATTTTCTTCAAAGAGTTCAGAGATTTCAAGTTTAAGACAGCATTCAAATCTGTGCATCTCAGCTGAGAGAGATTGTATCAACAATAAAGGGTTGACTCAGAGAAGAGCTAACATATGTTGTTTTAGGGATTTTCTTTTCTTTCATTCTTAAAGGGCCACTAAATGTTTATTGTATGGAGTTTGAGCGTGTATTTTGTGTAAAACTATGTTGAATTAATTGGGTTTAGCACTTTTTGCATCTCACAAATAAATAACTCAAACATAATTTGATATGTCTGAGACAAGAAATGCTGCCTCACGGCTCATTGGATCTTAGGAGTCATCTTGTGGACAGTTACTCCTCAGACACATAATAAATAGCCTCTTTGTTGCTGTTTTTTTGTGTTGCTTTTTGGCAGACATAATTGTACTCACTTTGAAGTCTTAAGTTAAATTATAAACAGTGACTGACTGGTGGCTGGCTAGTTTAATCACAGCGAGAATGTACATTTGAAGCTACATTTGGCGATGTATACTCAATGTCTTCACTTGGATGTAATAAACGACACTGTGTCCTAATGCTATGTTAAAAATAAAAGACTGCGTACATCCACGGAACACATAATTACACAGAGTTGTCTGAGTGGACAGGGGACAGCCTGGACGGTGACACATCCCCCTGCAGGGGGGAGATGAGTCAGATGAGATAAGAAGCAACACTTGTCAGGAGCTCGCAAAACAAAAGGAAGAGAAAAAGAGCTCACAGTGGCTGCTGTCCGGTTGGGTGTCGCTGTCCTCCGCGCTGTCTGTCAGGGTGCTGCTGCTGCTGCTGCTGCTATCCTCCCCGGCTGCTGCATTCACTGTCACACAGCGCGAGCCTCCAGTCTGCCGCATCTACAGCGGCGCTGCACGAGACCCGGAGCAGAGCAGAGGCGCGCGGAGCGGGAGGAGAGGAGAGGAGAGGAGAGGGCGGGGTGGGGAGGGAGGGGGGGGGGCGAGGAGGGACACTGGACTACTGTACAGAGCCGCCTGTCAGCGCCGGGTTCACAAGGGGGAGAGACTGACTCCTCTGCTTCGTGGAAATGTGGATTTCTGCCTTTTTGAATCTTCATCATGGGTGACAGGTGTAGGCTTATGTTTATGTAAGCCTCATTTCTATAACCTGTAAAGCGTGAAGGCTTATTTCCCACCAGTCCTTACTTCAAAGTGTGCAAAGTTAGGGCTAACTGATATTGACTGAGATTAAAGTTGGCTATGTGAAGGTATTATTATTATTATCATTATTATTTGGAAGTAGCAGTAGGAGTAGTAGACGTAACATCATTATTATCTAAATTAATCTCTGTCATCTATGAACATTACATTTAAGGTGGCTGTGGCTCAGGGGTAGTGCCAGAGTCTTGATATCAGAAGGTTGCTGGTTTACTTCCCATTGTCTGCATGTCGAGGTGTCCTTGGGCAAGATACTGAACCCCAAACTGCATCAGTGTATGAATAAATGACTGTAAGTCACTTTAGACTAAATGCCTTAAATGTATCCTATTTAAAGTGATAAGCTGTTGAATACTTTTTAGGCAAATTTGTGTAATGACATCTTTAACACTGACAAAAAATCCTTACTGACCTTAAAAAGAGTACTTTCATCTAAAAAAGTAAAAATGATCTTTAAGTTAATACTGTGAAATTGAGACTTCCTGTGCTCTCAATCACATCTGTCATTCTTCATCAGTCGTTTGTTTGAGTTTGCTCAGTTTGCTCTGCAGCTGAGCATCACTCCATCTGCTGAGAAAGATGTGACTGAAAACTCTGAGTGGACCTTGACTCAAAATTACAGAAGCCCTGAGAGGCAAGTAAGAATAAAATAAGATAAAATAGATTCTGGTGATCCATTTCTAGATCTGATTGAAAGTGTTGTCTCTGTTGTTTAAGAACAGGTGGAGAAAAAATAGGTTCCACCCTGATAATCTCTCTTTCTAATCTTCCTTTTCTTCGTCTGTGAAACAGGTAGGGGGGAGGAACGTTTTGGCAGTTGAAACATACAACAGAAAATGGACCACCATCATTTTTTTCAAACAAATTCAATGTGTGTTTTTCTTACTGAAAATTTGTGTAGAAAAACTTTACATCAGCTTCAAAACGAATTAAATTAAAATGAATTCTAACTTGTGACTGATGCTAACTGATGCTTTACACTTAAAGGCCACATTCTGTAAATACCTATCTTCCTGTGTGTGTATGTGTGTGTGTGTGTGTGTGTGTGTGTGTGTGCCTGTGTGTGCGCTCTGACACATCCTGTGGAAGTTGGAGATTCCTTAGAGGCTTTGGGAATGTGACAAATGGCAACAAGCCACGACTCGTCAACCAGGAACACGTATCTCGGAGACATGATCTACTAACAAAATGTTAACCTGACATGTTCGTACTTGTAAACATACACACCACCATACAATGTACAGATGCATACTATTCTACTTGTCCCTCTCCCCCCTCTCCCCCCTGGCTCCCCACTTGTCTCTCAATCATCTCTAACTGTCTGTCTACATTGCCACAGGGGAGGGTTTCTCCAGCTGAACATACCTGGTGTCAAACAGGGATGATGAGGCCCTGCAGACAGGTGACGTCTGCAGTGGATGGGGATTTAAACTGGATGGTTGCTTGCAAGTGGACATTTCTCAAATTCAATGTGTCAGTATCTACTGAAAAGTCATATAGTCACACCCCATCTAGGTGAGGTGTGTTCTTGAGGGGCAGCACCAGTTGAGGGTGATGTATGACCAGTTTGAGAGGGTTTCTGAATACAAATACTTGGGCATGTGGTTGGATTAGAAACTCACATTTAATTTTATATTTACATACTTGCTAGCAAACTAGGTATTTATAGAGAAACAGAACTCCTGTCCTCCTGTTCTGTAGGAAACGGACCATTGAAGCTGTCTTTTTATCTGATGTTATCTATAGACAAGCCTCTGTCTCCACTCTTACGCCGCTAGACTGGGGTTATCACTCCACCCTCAGATTCATCACTGGTCACTGTTATTCCACTCGTCATTGTATTCTACATGAAAATGTTGGTTGGGCCCCTTTAACCATAAGACTTGACAGCCGACATTTCATTTTTAAAACCTCTTTTTTGAAAACCTGTTTGTTTTTTTAAAACCTTGAAGGGCAACATGCCACCATATATCAGCTCTGTATTAAACTGGTCCCAGAGTCACTATTCAACATGCTCTAGTGATCATAACACTACCTTCGGGAAAACTGCTTCCAGTTTCAGTGCTCCATACACATTTTACAATGTACATTTAAATTTGACACAGTTATACCTATTGGTCAGTTTAAGACTTTGATTTCAAACTACTCAGCATGTAAATGTTTTTTTAGTTTTTATATTTTTTATCCACCTATTCTGTTTTTTTATTCATGCTCTAGAAATCAGTGAAAATGAGCGCTTGTCCTCACTGATCTTTACATATTTAAAAGGCCCAGGAATAAAGGTGTTAAAGTTCCTCGAATTACTAATAAATGTTTTTGCTGGACCCGTTGAGTAATTAGTCCTCTGGCCCGGCTCAACTCTCTGAGATTGCAGTGCAAGTGGGGTTGCTGTGGTCTTACCTACCTACCTATCTACCTACAGTGGTGTGTAGTATCTCTGTGGTCCTTTCTTTGGGTTGATTAAACCTTCACTTATGGTAAGAGTATGGTTTGTTGAACTTCATTTTATTGTTTCTATGTACATTAACGTTATGCTATAAGTCTGTGTTGTGTATGCTGTAGCTATAGGTGTGATTACATGGACCCTAATATTAAAGTTGCAATATGTAAGAATTTTGGTTGAAAACATCAGAAAAAGTATCAACAGAATGTGAAAAAAAAGCAGTTTGACAGTATGACATCTATGTCCTGTGCTAACACACTAACACCAACACAGTGCTTCCAGCTCCCAGTCCAGACTGCTAATTGCATGGCTAACTGAGCTAACTAGCCAAAACCAGCTAAAATTAGCAACAATTAGTGGTTTGGGAATTAATTTGACACATAGACACTTCTTACATAGTTAAGGTTCAAGGTGATTTGTCATTATACAACACAGTGTTAATGGTGAAATGAAAGTTGAATGTAAGCAGCAGCAACAGGACGATGACATCTTCTGTCTGATCCGCATCTTCACATTAAAAGTTTGACATCAGAATCCCTTTATTAGGGCCACAAACAGGTGTATTTGTGAGTCACAGCAACTGGAGGACAGTTTATATAGCATATACTGTACAATAATATATATTATATAACAATAAAACAATAATAGTAAATAGTAAAACATATACAGTATAATTAGAAATATAAAAAATAGAAATAGACAACAAAATACATGTACAAATATAAACTGTGTAATTATAAAGAGTGGGGAGTGTATTGTTATTAATAAATAATGAATATGAGGACCAAAATGAGAATTGGGTAATGTTGTACAGGTTTTATTGCACAGTGCACAGTGAGATGCACGGTGCAATAAAAACCCCAACCCTACTGGGAGCAGTGCTGGTTATAAAGTCTGACAGCAGCAGGAAGGGAGGACCTGCGATTCTCCTCATTCACACACTTTGGGTGTATCAGTCTATCACTGAACAAGCTGCCCAGTGGTGTGATGACCTGCAGGGAGTTGGACTCCTCCACCAGCAAGAGCAACAATATCCATCATACTGCTCCCTCCCATCACCTGCACTGGGTCACGACGGCATCCCAGGATGGAGCTAGCCCTTCTTGATGCGGTAAACACTGTCTTTGACTGCGTGTGAGCACCAAGCATCAGTGACGTCAACGCAGACTCCACCTGTCCTCATCCGTCCTCGTTGTTATAGTCCTGCGCTCTGTCGGTTTGGAACATGGTCCGCCCATCGAGTCCAACAGCTTGTTCTTGGGTGTTGTGGTGGAGACAGGTCTCCGTAAAGATGTGGACACAACAGACCTGATTTTCTGTTGTTTGGCATCAGCCATTAGAAGCCTTAAATCCAAGTTGGATTAACATGGATTAACATCGATCCTGACTCTTTCACAAACCTCCAAAAACGACCTGGCTGGTCAGATTTCACAAAGAATTAGAACAATAGCCCAGTCACAATCAAAATACATCATGTAGCCATCTTAATCAGAGGAGACTTGACTTGATTTGAATGAATTTTTAGATCAACAGGGGTGATGTAAAACTTTGACAATCAGCTATTATGAAAATAGTAGTAGCCAATGACCATGAAAACATTTTTCATTCTGGTTGGAATAAACATTCAGCCTCATGTGGAGGTAACAAAAAACTTGGTGGTAGCAAAACACAACTGGTTTGTTGCTGATACAACTTTTTTGTTTGAGACTGTAAAAGATCTAAGGATTGTGTAAAGGCTGTTATTGATGAGCTATAAAAGGTTCTTGTTCACTGTCCCCCTGTTTAAAAATCACTCCACATTATGCAGAATGGCAGAAATCTAAATATTGATCCCAGGACACAGAGTGGGTCCTGAAAATTCTGTTAACAGTCAGTGCGAATGAATGAATGAATGAATGAATGAATGAATAGAATTTAATCTTCCTCTTCTGTGGTTATACTTCCAGCAGATCAGACCCTTCACAGCAGGTGAAAACACTTTGCACATGTCAAAATAGTCCTCAATTGCTTTGTGTCCATGTATACAGATACACCGGTATCTCTTATCAAAATAATGTCAGTCAGGTTGAAGAAATATTGTTCATGTAACCACAGCTCATGCTTTGGAGGCAGACACAGTGTAATCAAAACCACATGCCTGAGTTTAGGAAACAGATGTAGCCGTCCTGGTGACACACTGAATGTTGTTGGTAGCTGCAGTTTGAAAAAGGTTCTCACTCCACATCAGACATCTCTAAATGTCTCCTGTCTTCATCGGCATTGAAAACAACACTCGACCCTTTTGGCAGTCGGTGGGTGGTGTGAGTTCTATTTCTTTATCTATTTTTAAGAGAGGAGTTTGTCGTCCATGGTGGAAATATGCCCTATTGTTCTGACAGAAGCATGAAGGTTGTTCTGCTACTATGGCCTTGAGGAATTGTGCGGACCTGACCCAGTCTGGCAAGTAGAAAGTCATTTGACTCTTGCAATAATGAGAGGATTCTTTATCATACAATTATTAAAGCTTGCCCGATGGTGATGGAATCTTTTTGATGAGAGTGGTTCTGGAAGACATTATTATCCAAAAAATAATATTCAAAAGTTAGTGCCGCTAAACCTCGATTATTAATACAAAACACTGAGGAAAAAAAAAGTCTTGCTGCTTTGTAATCTTTGAACAGAGGAGAAAAGTATGTAATGTAATGTAAAACTGGTCCTCCCTGAACATGCTTTTCATGCTGAAGTACTTGGCTGCCTGCTGTTGCCTTAAAGGTCCAGTGTGAAGGATCAGGTGGGTTTATGTGAAGCCCTGGTGAAAGTTTAGCCAGACCTCACACAAATGCGTAGAATTGCATATGGAACGTATGGACGTGTCCATACCAATCTCAAACGATGGCTGAAACGTCCACGCCAATATTAACATCGAAGGGAAAAAAAATGCGCCTCATGCGGCACACAAAGGGTTAAATCCTTTCCGACTCACTCCCAAATAGGTCTTTTAGTCAGGTCTGTTTTTTGATTGGCTTAGCTCCCTGCAGGTTGTCCAAGTTGTTTCACTTGTGGGCTTTGACAAGAGAATCAGAATCAGAATCAGAAATCCTTTAATGTCCCGCAGACGGGGAAATTTGTTTGAGAGGAGGTCGGCCCTGCTCTCATGCAACACATATCCAAAGATGTCAGGTGGAAGATATTAGAAGCTATTTCACCAAACAAAGTGTAAGTCGCCTGAGGAAAATAGTCCCCCCTCATAGGCTACCCCTAATAGTGAATGGCCAAGTGAATACTACTGATCTTCTTCCAGATTTGAGTCGTGCTGTGTCACTGCTCATAGCGTCAATATTTTGATTTTTCAGGTGACAGAGGAACCCCGGCCAGGTTGTAGCTCATATAGGAAAGATTCAGGGCTACAGGTAAATTTGACATAGTGCTATACTAAATACTGTACTGCATATGCTTGACTGCTCATGTACAGTAGGTATTGCATCGTACAAAGTTAATGTCAGGCTGGCATCATGTGTTATTTCATAAGGGTTCTGCAGCAGTCTTTGCAGGCCTAGTTCAGGGAGAGGCCAGGTGGAGTCACAGGTGAGACCTCAACATAGGCTGTAACACTGTAATGTAATTCAAATGTAATTTTTTTTTACACAAAATATAAAATGTGTAATTATTAACTTTATAAATGTGATGTTGCCTGCCTGCATATTTCCACAGTCAGTCATAGAGAGTGGTTAATTATACAATGTGGTCTATTTCTAAGGAAGCTGTAGACAGCTGTTGTTAATCAATGTATAGCGCAAAGTTTAATGCAGTGGTTTGCACTATAATGTAATGTAATGCACTATGACTGAAGTGAAGTTCAGACATCATTATTACACAGCCTCTTCGTCTGTCATTTGTGTCATTACACTGCTTAACAACGTATACAGTTTTTCTCCCTTGGTGGTGGCGCATGGTGGAGGTGGAGGTGGGGGGTGACTGGCTACGTCCCCACCAATGTCCAAATCAAACCTACACCCTTGACTTCACATCCTCACATCACCTCACCTTATTTCATCACTCCTCTTTACGCATGCTAGCTCATAATTTCCTGCAGTCATTATCTGGGGCCATGCTGGTCACATCTATCCAATAGCTCAGAAAACATACCTTCCCTATTATCTTTCTTATCTATCAAGAAAAACCTGTTGATCCTGCTTTGTCTTCAGCTCCAGAGAAAAAGTAAGTAAAGTAAAATCTATTTTTAACTGAATGTCAACAGTCAGTGTTATTGTCATTAAGTGGCAGCCATCGGGTCATAAGTAATCTATTTCTCAGTGACTTTTGAGACACAACCTTTTAACCGACTTCTTAATACGACATGTTGTCACCGCACTTTATGCAACAAATGGTCCAGTCTCCAGGTATTCACCTTCCAACTTGGGTCTTCAAATAGCAGCACAAGTCAGGATACAAAAGCTTTGTAGATTGCCACAATCCCACAATCAAAGGACTTTGGGACATTCATACCCAACTGACACATTTTTCCTTCAGAACAGGAATGATCCATCATCTTAGCGGCTAATCATCTGTACAAGTAGATTTTCTGCCCTCCGTCATGAACAAGAATATTTTAGTTCCTAGATCTACTCATGCTGCAGCATCATGACTGGAGGTTAGTTGGAACTGTCTGCGTGGTCAGTTGTCTGTGTTTAAGAAAGACCACTAGAGGGCCATAGAGTCCATTTCTGGGCTGTAGTGGATCACAGTCTGCCCTCTAACAGTTGCTGACAGACTGTAAACTTCAGTCTCATCCTCCAGCAACACTGAAGAAAAAATTGCAAATTCAAAAAAAAAAAGAAAAAGAATTCACACTTCTAATGTCAAATACCATGATCTGTAGCTGTAAATGTGAATGATAAATGTTTTTTTTTTTCTTTTTTTTTCACACATAAATCCCTTTAATGCCATTTTAGAAAAGATTACAATGTTACATTCAACTTAAATACTTCAGTTACATTTATTAAATTGGATAAAATGAGTGACAATTAATAGTAGAAGAAGTATTGGTTCTGTAGTTTTTTCATAGATTTGTTTGTTATTTGACATATATCTTGTATAATTACAGACGTTTTCTCAACAAAACCTTTGCATCAATATCTTTTTGTTAACTTTCTAGCAATGTATTTCAGAAACTAGTTAGCGGCTTTACTGTGAAGACAGTTTTTGACTGTGTATTCTGCTACAGGCAGCATCAGTATCATTGCAGTCAAAGACTAACTGATGATAGACTTTTCCCATTGTGAATTATGCATTTAAGCTGTATTTTTGACATTTTTATAAACGTAAGTAAAATGTTCTTTGGATAGTATATAATTTCAGTATGATTTTAAAAATGTTTTGTATTTTGGATGTTGATTTGATTCAGAAAACATACACTGTTAAACCCAACTTAAAAAAGCACTCTTCTGCAATCAGAAGTTTATTTGTATTACAACAGTGTTCAGCTATATTTAAAGGTAGTTTCATTGTTGTAAATATCCTTAATAAAACATTAAAAAGCCCCCCAAAATAAATGTATCTCATGTTAAACTCTTTTAGCACTTTTTTTCACTTCTTTTGCTTACATTGAATACATGGTTGCAAACCAAACCGAATACTGAAAATACTGGTTTGAATTCCTGAAAACAAAAAAATTCAGCACACTGGCAGTGTCAGAGTGCTCTGTTTTTCACCGTGTGAATGGTATTTCATTGTGATTTGCTCACTTGAAATCAAACACATTTTCTAATCTGATGCCCACTTGTACATAATAGTGTTTTTGGCTCTTGAAGAAATGTTTACTTGTTCTATCTTAGAGACTATCAAATATTACAATAGCATTAACCCAACAAAGGTAAGCTGCTAGCTGATAGTTTTGGCATGACATAAAACAGTTTTTGTGTTTGGGTTCAAGTTATTCAAAAAAGCCTTCACAGTTGACTCTTTCAAATATAATCTGATGTCACTCATCAATGACCACTAAAACATGACAAGCCCAAGTTTTGTTTTATGATACTGAACATTGTGGTTTATGCTCCCAAATCACATTTACAACAACAACATGCCGGATTATTATGAAGAAGTATTGCGGTTATCTGAGAAGTGCAGCGATACACATCCTATAGACCCATAAAGACCACTGCTGGCATAAAACCTCACATACAAGACAGGATCATTTCTAATTAAAGGGTAACTTCATCAATCTTTCACAGTAAAGGGTGTTTTTGTATTCATGGTATAAAGTATTTTGTGGCTCCAGAGGAGGGCTCATGTAATCTGATAAATTGCCTGCAGTGATGTCATTCAGTTGAATTGCACACATTGGTCTTCCTTTTCAAAAACATAGCAACAATGTTATCCTCTGAGTGACATCACTGGAGGCTACTTGTCAGATTAACCTCCTTTGGAGCCACAAAGGTCGGACAACACGTTATAGAGAGCAAAATATTTATTGCGGGTATAACTTGCATTTTGCAAAATAAACTGGATCTGCCAGGTCAGATAATACACAGATCTAATACACGCGCTGTGATCATTAGGATAAGGCCTCAGTAACAGCACCACAGGTGTATATCAGCACCTTAACTTACTTTCACTAAGGGAACAGCAAACAACAGTTACAGAAATCTGTAACAGATTAGTGTGTATGTTCTCTGTCTGAGGTCAGAATGACCTGCTGAATCTCTGAGGCCTTCAAATATCACTCCATTTAGGCTGCATGATAGAACAAATAATCAGTGGCTCAGGGTTTATAATGACCATGGTGGAGTGTTTCTCACATGCTGAGGAATGCAGCTGCTTCAATTGTCTGGTGTATGGCAGCATATACCTCTGGGGAAGCTGTAGGTAGTACAGCAGATTGGCCAGTAATCAGACGGTCACTGGTTCTATTCCCTGGTTCTCCCTTGTGCAAGATACCGAACCCCAAATTGCTCCAGATGAGCAGTTGGCACCTCAGATGGCAGCGTCTGCCATCAGTGTATGAATGTATGTGAATGGGTGAGTGTGACAAGTGTTGTAAAGTGCTTTGAGCATTGAGCGGACAGTACACTGGATGAAGTGGGATAGAAATGCAAGTCCATTTCCCATTCTGTTGTCAGATGGCAGCAGGGTGAACAGACTGTAGCTGGGTGGGTGTTGTCTTTTAGTATCTTTGAGCTCCGTGCAGACATCTCACTCCACTGACGTCACTGATGCTCTGTAGATGGTAGCAGTGATGGGGTAGTTGCTCAGAAAAAAAGAAAAAGTATTACATGTTACTCATTAGTATTTTGTGAAGTTGCTTCACTTATTAACTACCCGTAGAAAGTAACTTTTGTGTTGTTCTGCCAAACATGCACTAGCTGCAAGTTGTGCCCTCATATCAACACTGTCCTAAGGAGGAGCACATAGACATGGTCTGCTTTTAATGCTCTTTAATAACTTAAGTCCACAGAAAGCTGACACAGAGGTTGGTGAAAGCCAGCTCAAAAACTCTTTGCAGAAACACTGTGTGCAGTAACGGCTTCAAAATATTATTATATAAAACAATATAAGAGAGCATGGCCTTCCAAGCACTGCCTGCCTCAAAATCTATCATAAATTAAATAATAAGACACTGGTTTTCAACAACAATAGAAGATGTTAACAGACTTGAAAGGAAAATATCACGCAGAAATGGCATAACTCGATTTAACTGATGTCTCAGACACCTGTTCCTCCTCAGAGTCCGGCTGAAGAGCCTCTCCACAGACACACTGAGAGCACCAGTGTTGAATATCATAAACATAAGGAGAGGTCAGATGACTGTTGTATAAGTGTTGGTGAAAAGGCACATTTGAGAAACCATCCATCCACCCTAGCCTCCACCTGACAAGTTTTCCAGCTTGACAACAATGTCATGCTGCTGTTTACAGCACATTTTGTAGCATTTCTTACAAGGACATTATCAAGGTTTACAATATATTACTTTCTTTGAACCTTTGAACTGTCTTCACTAGTCATCGCCACTTTAAATCTGGTCCGAGAGTCAAGATACCTTGATAGCACTCCAATGTAGGGAGGTGATGGCAGAATATCCTGACACATTACATATGAATGTCATCGCTCATAGTACAGTTTACAAATTAGAACAGCGCAAACATTAATTCATATCGTAAAATCAAGGTGACATTTGAGCTGGATTAATGGAATACATTATCAGCTTTTGTCAGGCAAAGATCAACATTGTTCACGCTGCTCCAGTGTGTCAACAGTGACGACGGGAATAAAACGCTGTGACTGTGAGCTGGCAGCTGAGTCGCTCCAGCAGCCGTGATGATGGTGTCCACTCTGCTCCCTGCAGCCCTGCTGCTGCTGCTGCTTCCTGGGACGTTGACTAAAGGCAAGCTTTGGAATGATTTGCAAAATGTTATTTGAAATGATTTTCATTACTACTGAATATACACATAAACAATAATGTCTTTGAATTTTTGGCCATATATTTCAGAAAGCAAATCAGTTCCCATTGAGGTGGTGGTGGAGAACAGCCTACTAGGCATCCCTCCTGTGACCTTCAGCACTCAGCTGGTTGAAAGAGGGATCCTTCTGGGAGGACTGAAGAGACTCATGGCCTCCAATGCAAACTTCAGGTGAGACTCTCAGACTCTGAGAATGACTGTCAGCTTGAAACTATCTTATTGTTATCATTATTTATTGATATGAACCTTCTCACACACAGGAAGTGCCGTGCACATGCAACACTAGCAGTCCATTTGTGATGCTTGCTGACATTAAAACAGCTTATAGCCTAACTGTAAATGAAACTGAGTCAGTATGATGAAGTGATCTGTAATATCTTTAAAGCTTTAACAACAGTGATCCACAGAAAAAATAAAAAGGCTTTTAATCTGCAAGGTGTGGCAGACTCTACCACAGAGCTCAGGGTAACACCATCATAGCCGTTGTTAAAATCCAGTCGTGCATGGTTTTCACTTTTTACTGCTGATGGTTAGCAGGTACTGTGGGCGCTGCAGTGGTGCTGTTAGCATAGCCCGAGGGCTGCAGGCCTGCTTGAAATATTCTCCTCCTGCTCCACACTTCTCTTTCTAATACTTCCTGATAAGATCCACATTTGTAGCCATTTTCAACCTTTCATTTTACACCCTCTATCTTGCCATCTCAGATTAGTTGCAGTTTGGTGGGCGTCTTTTCTCCCACCACCTTCCTAACCAGTTTCCTGTTGAAACCCTGCTCTTCATGATTTCTTCGTACTATGTGGACATTAATTGTTCCGCTGTTTGGTCGTGCAGGTTCACCTACACAGAGGATCCAAACTACGGCCCTTACCTGGAGAGTGTGAACGGTGTGGCGGGAAATGATAAAGACCGTACATACTGGGAGCTGCTGGTTGAGACTCCAGATGGCAAAACCATAAGACCTGATGTTGGTAAGTCCACAGTGAAAATGTCCGACTATCAGGCTCTCTAAATTTGACAGTATATCAGATTATAATAAACTTCATGGGTCTTGTTTGCAGGGATTGGATGTTACATTCCGAGCGCAAATGAGAAAATCATCCTGAAATTTGCAAGGTGGTGAAGAGTTGGCAACCAGTGTACATCGACATGAGACCAGAGCCAGTGTTGAATCAAGTATTTCACAAGTGACCATCAAACAACACGCATCTCTACTTAATGCTGAGTGAATAAAGTACTCCTTCATGTGCTGACTGAAGGTGAAGTTGTCAAGGAAACTGCTGATTGTCTTTTCAATATACAGCATCCAATGTGTTTCAGCGGTCTCAGCAGTAGGACAGAGCGCAATTAAAATTCCAATGAAATTCCATTTACCCACATTTTTAATAAAGAACAGCGAGATGGCATTAAAGATAATTGTTGAACTATGAACTGACCCTTTAAAAATGCTGTGAAGGCTCCCTACTGTCTTCCAAGGTTCGCTGAATGTGTGCCGCTTGTTTGCTGGTTTGTTCTTTATGGAATCACACTGAATCATTTGATGATTATGGTTGTGATGCCTGGGTGTGATGTCCTGGGATTATTCAGGCCTCTGGAGCAAATGAGTCAGAGTAAGAGTGAAACAAAGACAATGCAAATCTTAAGGTCTTTAAGGACCTTACCAGTGGTTATTCATGTTGAGGCCAAATAACTACCATCTACTTTTCATTTGTATCAGTCATTACTCAAAGCCCTTTTTTGCTTTTTAGAATATTTTGCGGGATTGTATACATTTTCAAAATGAACTGTTGGAGTGATCAAAATCTGCACTTTGCCAAACACACACACACATTTACCTTTATGACTCACAGTAATAATGATTTAGATTGTGAAACAACTTTCAATCCTGAGCCTGAATTTCATGGTGTCTGTTGTTCCCAGAGGCTGGGCTCTGCCTACGTTAAAAGACTGGCAATATCCCATCTTGGTAAATGGATACTGGTAAACCACCTTTTGTTAATCATAAGTTGACTTTGTAAAGGAGGTACACTGCAAGGTGAAATGGGGTGTTTACAGTGTAAACAGTCTGCTAAAATACTTACAGTAAATGAGTCACAGAGCACAATAACCAGATCATTTGGAACTTTCCCTGTGTACTGTGCTGTGAAACAACACACTTAGCTGTACAGAGCCATTCTGTTTGAATGTTTGCCTATATGTGCAAAGTTCAAAGCAGTCTACAAGTGGTTAAACTTATTAAAAATACGTTTTGATTAAAAAAACAAAAACAAAAAACAAAAAACAAAAAACAAAAAACACCTGACAACGCTACCTTGGTTTGAAAGCCTAGGGCTCTTAAACACACCGGCAGGGTTGAGCAGAGTTAAAAACACAAGCCCAATCAAACAGTGTACACAGGATTTATTATGGTAAAAGATCGATCAGCCCAAGTCTCTCCCGAGGATCCCACGGTTTCTGGATGGTCCCGCTCTCAGACCAGGCCGAAGTGGCAGAACTTTGGCAGATGGTGGATGTGGATGATCACCCCAGACTCCATGCACAGGAGACACAGAAAGCAGCCAGCATACATGGTCAGGCTAGAGTCGATCTCCATAAAAGAATTCCCCGTAGTCTAAAATCCTGGTTAAAAATCCACATGTTCTGTTACAATAGGTGGAAAGGGTACTTACCTGCAAGAAGGGTGCAAAGCGACTACATCCCTCTACCAGCCCACAGTGCTTCCCCTCAACTCCAGCCGGTGATGGAAGTCGCCCTCGTCCCTGCTTGCGCCGACACACCAGCTCACGTGCTCTGCACTTTTCCTCCTGGCTGTCCGGCCGTTTTTTCTTGTGTCCTCCGTCCTACGCGTCCACCGTTCTCTGCGCCTCCCTGCTGCTCTCTGAATATAAAGAGTTACTCCCGTGCTCGCCACTCCCTGTGGCTCGTTGTGCTAATCGGTCTGCTGCTGGCAAGTTCGTATGTAGTTCAAGGGCAGTTCGTAAAAAAGCTACATGCAATTCAAAATGAATCCCTTATGGAAGCAGAGAACGGCCATGGATTTTTCCTTCTTTTTTATGCACTGTTATCTCGTGATAACGACTTATTATCTGGTTATCTCGATATAACAGAGGTTGTTTTCTTGTGATAACAAATCAATTAATGTGTTCCGTAATATTAAATGAATTAACAAACTTTTAATTATGTTACACATTACAATCCATAAATCCCAACTACAAATCAGATCCTGTACAAGCGCAACACAGCATAACATGCAATATAACACAACATGCAACATCTTCAAATCACAGCAAAGTAAGCAAAGTAACAAAACCTACAACACTAAAACTTCGTCTACAAAAATAACAAGCTGCCTTCTGCCACAGGAGATGTTACCCAGCTGAGCCTTAGCTCTAAAAACATCCTAGCATTCTTTTCAGGTGGTGACCTCTTATATGGGGCCGAAGCTAATAATAGTTTAGTTGTTTGTGTCAACCAAACATGTGCTTTGCTCTGACCTTAAATGCCAATTAAACTTAAAAACAGCAATTTAACACCAATGTTTGGGTTTCAATAACGTTTCTTGAGCTGCTTCAACATCATCTGTCCATTCCAATAGTGAGCAGCTCTTTAATCTATTTGTGCATTGAACTGTGGGACGCTTCAGACCAACCAGCACGTTAAAAAATCAAATTGAGTCGACTGACTTTTCAGAGTAAACCGCACTGTCACATTGACAGGGCACACACTACATATTTTGAACCTGTTTGGGGGAGTTAGAACACAACTCGTGACCAGGAAAGTATAACCCACTCTGCTAGATCTTGCATCACAGTTAATTTGCAGAAAGGATCAGTAAAAAGATCTTTTACAAATAGGAACACTTTAGTTACACTTTACACATTTGTTTTTATCAAGCACTTCATACTTGAGGAAGGATCTGTTCTTTTAAAGTCCCACTTACATCACAGTCATTCAGTCTTACTTAAGCAGCTTCTTCTTCTGAGTGAAGGTAAGCATGTGGAAACATTAACAACTTTTATTAAAAAAAGGAAGTTTTAAATCTACCTGATTGTACAGTACAGCGAGTGTGTCTCTGTATTGCCCTTTAAAGGAAAACTAGACTTCACTCCTTAAAACAATCTGTAAATGCTCTTAGGAGATGAAAAGAAAGCTTCAAAAACTCAAATCGCATGTCTGATGGAACACACAGGAAAGCTTTAATGTTGTTTGAACATTAAATCAGACTGATGCTTAACAAGATTGACTGAACGTGTAATTGATTAGTCTGGTTTGGGGCATCCGATGATATGTTGCATTATTTTGAAAAAAAACAACAAAAAAACAAAAAAACTGTGTGGAAATAGTGTGGAAACAAGTAATAATGCTTAAGAAATCTTCATTTGGAAGTACCAGGTTGCCAAGCAGGAAATATCAGATGAAGGTAGATGCCTGTTAAATGATCACCAAATATTCAATTATTGTCGACAATGTCCTTGTCAGTCACTACTATTACAGGGTCATGTATTAAGATGTAATTTTTCACTGAACAACAAACACAAATAGTTGACTGATAATAATCCCCAAAATCCCATCTTGATGTCCAGCTGTCACTGATCCTTTAAAAACCTTTGTAGTTCAGGATGATTTGGTCATTGTCATTTGGAATGTAGCATCCAATACCTGCAAACAACATTGAGGAAAGACGAGATTAAGACTGAATTTACAGAAAGAACAACATACAGCTGATAGATACAAAGGTGTTCTCTTGGTTGACTCACCAACGTCAGGTCTTTTGATTTCATTGTTAGTTGGGTTGACCAGTAGCTCCCAGTAGGTGTGCTCCTCATTACTCCCAGCCAAACTGTTGACACTCTGCAGGAACGGGCCATAGTTTGGATCCTCTGTGTAGGTGAACCTGCAGGGTAACAGGAAATGACTGAGGTGAAGAACAGACACCTCCTTTTTTCAGAACTTAACCTACTGATGTGTTCTCACATCCGTATCATAAGTGAATGTTATTTGATAATGAATTCTGCTGCCTGTGTTATAAAGTCTTACAGTGTAGCAGTGTTGACTTTAATTTCATTTTCTTTTTTTGGCTTATGCTTCAATTTAAGCAACCCCCCAAAAAACATCAAATGGCTCCATACAGCTTATCCAGTGTGTATTCCAGGACTCCAGAAGCCTCGCCTTCCCAAATTGACTTTGAAAATATGTTCTTTCAACTGTGTGTTGATTGTTGTTATTGTGTTTCTACTACTCTTGGCTTGCCAGTACGAACTAGTCAATCCATCAAGTGTGCGCTTACTCCCTCACTGGCGGAGACAGTAACGTAGTCCAGCATTTTAGGTTTTTTTGTTCATAATGTACATGTCCATGTTACGGCCTGTCATGAGCCATGAGCCTTACAATAGCCTGTTAAACTTGTTGAGCACACGCTCGATGGATTGACTAGTTTGGTCTAGCTACCGGAAGACACGGATGTCAACAAACCGGTATGTGGCTACCTGTACAAACACACTGTTTTAATGACCTTTTCATTCATTTTGAGTCATACACGCTACAGTGCTGTGTTGTAAGGTGTTGCATGACTTTTGGGGTGAGATGTGGAGCGTGATAAGAAGCTTGAAACACAGTGTAAAGTTCTGACCCCATGCTGTTAGCTGTCAATGCTAACGCTTCGTTTACGGAGCCCTGTAATGGTTCGACCAAATGTGTTCGCGTCTTCGGTACTGGCAAGTCAAGGGTAGCTTGAGCAAGGAAGCTAAGCAATGAAATTACATCAAATACAGCTGGAAATTTTCCCACGGTCTCCTTTAAAATATCTGGTTGTTTCACACTGTGGTCAGTGACTATAAGTGTGATGTGAACTCCATATGGCACATTTTGTTCAAATGTCAATAAGGCATGCAGCCTGTGACACATACATATTTGAATGTACCCTTTGAAGAGACATCAACAGCCAACATGTTCTCCAGGAAACTGGACTGTAAAAAAAACCAAACAATGCAAGGCAAAATGACTGTAGCAGAAAATAGACTGAAAAATCCAAACTTTACTAATTTCACAGGTAAAGGACTTTTTTTCCCTCTTTGTTGACTCATAGTTTGACAGAAGATATGATAAATAAGAATAAATAGACAATCCATAGACAATAAATGAGCTAATAACTTCAAGTGTACATTTTAATAACCAGGTTCCAGAACTGACGATTTCCAGGTGAAGGTAGAATCTCATGAAGCCAATCATAAGAAAGTCAAGACACAATGTATCTACTGTTTCCATCTCAGTTATACAACAATATGGTTTGTTTCCATGCATATACTTGGCTTCGTAACATGGAGGGCCATGTGCTCAGATGTGAATTCTTACTGGACATCAAAGACCAATCTGTCCTAGTTGCTTAATAATGATATATACATTAGATAAATACAGTAGAATGACACACTTGGATCTGACTCTTCCTCAGATCTCATTGTGATGTCCTGTGGCTGCTGGTTCCTCAGTATTTGTTGTAGTTCAGGATGATTGTCTCATATTTGTTGGGAAGGTAACATCCAATACCTGCAAACCAGATCCACAGATGGTATGAATTCATTTATAGGCAGAATGAGAATGAGGGAGAGATTTGGACTGTGCATTAAATGACATTAGACAGACAGACTGATACATCTCTTCTTGGTTGACTCACCAACATCAGGCCTGATGGTTTGGCCATCAGTTTTCTTTACCAGAAGCTCCCAGTAGGTACGATTCTTCTGACTTCCAGGCAAACCGTTGACACTCTGCAGGAACGGGCCGTAGTTTGGATCCTCTGTGTAGGTGAACCTGCAGGACAATGGGAAATGATTGATGAGGGTGTCAGATATGACTAAACCGGGAAAATGCCACCTTATGATCGAGGCATTCATCAGTTTGCATGATTTGCGACCGTTCCTGTCCCGCAGAGTACAGCCAAACATGGAGTACCATAGTTTGGACAGGAAGAAGCAGGGTTAGGCAAAAATCTGACACACCTTCATTCTGACTCAATGTTGCTCAACTGGAGGAAGTGTGATTAAGCAAGGTGAGTCAATCAACTCGCAGCAAAAGTTGTCTCATGATACTTTCCAATTTGAGTGACGCCCAAATACATAAAAAATGTCCTTGAAACACAAACTGAGAACAAGAAAGAATAGCGTTGTCCCTGTTCCTTAGAATAGTCTGTAGAGAGGGAACCCTCTGTAGGAGTATAATTCCAATTGGTGAACAAATATAGCAGAGGTTATTAATCTAAATTTTAAAAAAAATGCATGTTATTAACTCATACTAGCATTTCAGCTTATAGACACAGCTTATGTGATGAACTGACGTGAAGTCTTTGGTAGAGTTCTGCAGTCTCCTCAATCCACCCAACAAGATCCCTCTGAAGACCACGGCAGTGCTGTAGTTCTTGCAAGGGGTGGGTGTCACAGAGTTTGCCACAAGGACAGTAAAGGGCGTTAGATCAGAACCTGAAAAAAGGGGGAAGTCAAAGTTAGTAGAGAAGAAAAAATAGGGAGTTGAAAAACATTGTATACTGTCACAGACTGATGACCTGACCTCTTTGGACAGTCTGTTTTGTCCACTCAAGAAGAAAACAGGAAAAGAAAACTTTTTTACATTAAGTAACACTGAAAGAAACTGCTGTGAAGCTGAAGCTTACTTGCGGCTGCAATCAGAGAAACCAGCAGCAGGGCTGCAGGGAGCAGAGCAGGGTTCTTCATCCTGACGTCCAGAAACCAAACTCTGAACCTGAAATGTTACCTACATAGACATGAACACAAACATAAGCCAGGAAATTTAAATAATCTCTACAAAGCTTGTGTGATTGTCGAATGTGTTTACACAAGAATTTTGGAGAGAATCTCATAACATCCTGACAACAAACAATAAATCAAACGTTCTCAGAGAGAAGAAATAAAATCCAGTATCTGTAGCTGTTGCAATATATATAATAACACCATCAAATTGTCTCATTTGGCCTGTATGAAGGGACAGGACAGGCTTGCCTACATGCTCTGCCCATGAACTCATTGCGCATGGTTTGCTGACCTGACGGCTGTGCGTACTAACAACAGCCATGTTCGTTGTTTATTGTCATTTAATAATAATAATAATAATAATAATAATAATAATAATAATACTGATAATA